>CM044446.1:6790306-6801783 GCA_024363595.1 Xenopus borealis
AGTGCCTGTTCCTCATTTCATCAATCATTGCCCTGTCACACGAAAGTCAGAAAATTAAAAAAGGACCCCAAAAAACCACACACCATCCTTGTTATTATGAGCCTCAGACCTATTGCACAACCTTTCTCGAAGCAGCTCGTTCAGCTGTTCCTGCAGCCGCTCCTTCTCTGCGTGAAGCTTCTCGCGTGCTTTTCGCTCGGCTTGAAAGTCTGCCCGGTATATCTCCACCTTTTTTTTGGGACATTGCACCACTTATCAGTGTCTTTATATATATCAAGTGCTGACAGCCGAATATCAGCATGTGTATATGTCTCACCTGTGCTTTCAGCACTGGCACAGTGTCTAAATCAGCCCTCTGTTTCTCTGCCTCGTCCTTTAATTTGTCTATCAGTTCTTGTTTGGCGACCAGAGCTTCTTCTGCCTCTTGCAGCTGCTGCTTCAGCTCCTGGATCTGCATGTCCACTCCCTGCACATAAAGGGTAATGGTCACGGAGATATAAGTATGCATCCAAACTACAGTGAATGCGTAACTCTTGCAATAAATTGTCGCGTTCGTTCCCTTTTAAGATTTGCAGTTTTCATTTCCTTTGGTTTTTTTTTTATACACCAAGAAACTGCTGCTGCTGAAACACAGCAAATCCTTACAGAGTATCGTAGAGTTACCGGAGGGTGGTGTAAACATCTAACCAATTACAGGACAAAAATGGCCCTGGAGTTTGAAGTACAAAACAGTGCCCAAACCGATCCCTGCATGCCCAATAAATATAGAATGTATATAGCATCATACTACTGAAATCGGACAATTCTTTTGTGGATTTATCTATGCTTATCCAGGCAAGGATTTTCTACCCAGTGTAACTGGAAAGCAGTGATGGTTTTAAGGTACCATCTCAGTAATAACTTCTTTAGTCTAGTCAATGCACAACTCTCTATGCATGGTATTAGTCAGGTCTGCCATGCAACCTACCTTGGTATGCTTCTCTTGCTGCATGCTCACTTTAATATGGGTGTCATATTCCTGGAAGAGCTTGTGATAGGCGACCTGAAGCTGTGCCAGCTTCCTCCTGTTGAGAGAGCAACGTCAGGAGGATGAGTACATACTCAGTTACTGATGCCCCAAGTGGAACTAACTAGGTATCTAATGAATCCTGGGCACACCCAGCCAGTTAAAGGATAAGGGAATGTAAAATTGATGACAGTGCTGTTCTAAGCACTTCTGTCATTTATATTCATTATTTATTTTCTTTTAATTCCAAGACATTAAGGGATACATGTGTGGTTAATATGAATGAATTTTGTCACAACAGCGCCACCTGCTGGTCAGTTTCCCACCAGTCTGACCACCAAGTAGTCAGGAGAAAGTTCTTCTGCTTAGGAGAAAACGATAAACCTTTCTCAAATCCTAAGCAGAACATCATCAGAGCAGCCTCTTTCTCCTGACAACTTCCTTGACTACTCGGTGGGCAGACTGGTGGGAAAATGACCAGCAGGTGGTGCCGTTGGAACAAAAATCATTCATATTAACACATGTATCCCTTAATATCTTGGAATAAAAAGAAAATAAATCATGAATGTAAATGACAAAAGTGCTTAGAACAGCACCATCATCAATTTAACATTCACTTCTTTGAAAGGTTTACTTATCCTTTAATAACTGCCAGGGCAAGTAATGAGTCCCAAGTATATGCAGTTATATAGTGAAACACTAATATTTGCATTAGGAGGAAACAAATTCTTTCTTAACCCCCCCCCCAAAATGGCACTTGAACCAGTCCCTATACTATAAATATGAATTGCTTATGCTGCCTCTTTAACAAGTGAAGAGGTAATTCTATCTAGGTCAGCTGAACATTATTGTAGGGCCTTATAACCAAGTCAGCTACTAACCCTCCGGCTTTTGTAACCAGGCTACTAATGACCCTCAGGCAATGACACACAGGCCAGCTAATGACCATCAGGCCTTTATACCCAAGGTAGCTAATGACCCCAAGGCAATTACAACCAGGCTGCTAATGGCCCATGGGCCTTAATAATAAGTATTCTCTTACTTCTCTTCTGTGGCATTTTGTCTCTCCATTTTCAGTGCTGTTTCCAGATTCTGCACTTGCATCATTCGTTGGTCCAGTTGCACAACCTGTTGCTTCACTTGTGCTTCCCACCCTTTCTTCTCCTCAAGGGAGTTACGGAGGCTGCAGAGGGAAGTCCAAGCCAGTTACACACAAGCTGCTCCCAAAAGTATAGGCCTGATCTAACCTACAGAGCAAAATGTTGTTGCCCGATGGGCTAGGGCAGTGATCCCCAACCAGTAGCTCTTGAGCAACATGTTGCTCTCCAACCCCTTGGATGTTGCTCTCCGTGTCCCCAAAGCATGCGCTTATTTTTTAATTCTTGGATTGGAAGTATAGTGCCAAATAGAGCCTCCTGAAGGATGTCAGTCCAGATAGGGCTACCAAAATAGCCAATCACAGCCCTTATTTGGCACCCCAGGAATTTTTTTCATGCTTGTGTTGCTCCCCAACTATTTTTACATTTGAATGTGGCAAATGTAACACATTTTTACATGTCTTGGCTCCCACACAAGACATGGATGGTCAGTGTCTCAGTGCTCAGATCAGATGTGCACATTAACAACAGTTTAAAAACTGCTGCCTATACTCACTGACCTTACCTCTTCTCCTGGGCGACCATTCCAGGCATTCATCACCAGTTATATTATACTAACCTGCCCTCTACTTTTCTCTTTTCCTGCAGGCAAATCTCCAGACCTGTCTGACTCTCTTTCAGTTCCCCCAAAAGAGAAGTCACCTGGGCTTTCACCGAATTCCTCTCCTCGGACAGTTGCTGCAAGTTTAAAACCAAGATATTGTACAGCAGCTTATATAAAATCATTAAACCAATCCTAATACTATGTCTAGAGCATTTCCCACCTTGCTAAATCAATTTTGGCTTTATTCTGCATAAAAGAACTGTCCCAAAATATTCTTAGTTCATTATCTGCTAGAGATGTTCATGAGCCAGATTGCATTAATGATGGGGGCCCATGGCATTCCAACTGGAAGACCACACACACCGGATTTTTTTTTTTAACTTCTGGCTGCAGGTCAACCCATACCCTTCTTTTTGGGGAGCCAAATTAGGTACAAATCAAAGTATACTAATCGTTTCTAGTGGAAATTGTTTAATGAGAATATCTTCTAGACAGTACTTTTTTTATTTTACTGCCATTATTCATTATCTAAAAAGTATATATTTTCAGATAAAAGTGCAGAAGTGCCATCTAGTGGACGCAGAAAAAATAGGAAGCTACAAATGGCGTGCCTATCCCTGCCATGTAAAGTATACAGTAGGTCACGCAATGCAATTCTCTACATGCAGAACCTATAGATACAACAAATCCACACATATTGTGAATAATTCCATAGTGGAATTCTTACTTCCAGCTGCACTTGCAGGCTCTGCAGTTGTTTTTGCGATTCCTCCCCTTTTTCAACCACCTGGTGCCTAAGCTTAGACACTTCATCTTGAAGATCTGCAATCTGTTGAAGGAACTGAGTATTCCTGCATTGGGGAAATTAGATATTTTTGATGTAAGCCTGTGAGCAAACCAGTGGGAGGAGTATAATATACTCCTATACAATTGCTACCAACCTGGCTTCAGCTTCTTGCAGTTTTTTCTGAAATTCTTGCGCTGTTCTAGTGTTCCTGGAATAAACACAGATTATCAGATGCTTTGCCAGTTCACACAGTTAGCAACCTGTTATATTTCTTATGTCAGACTCACCGGTCCAAAGTTCCTTGCAGGAGTTCGTTCTCTAAACAAACTTCCATGTAACCAATTTCTTTCTGTAAAGAGTGAGAGAGAATGACACACACACAAAATTATAGAATATGGTGGGTCTTAGGAAAGATTAAGCATGGGCTGGGCAGCTGTTCAAAAAGGCTCTTATAAAAGGTGTGCTTTATTATCTTAACTGCAGAACACCAATGAATCAATGTAGGACAGATTTGGATTTTGATTCTAGATAAGCCTGTGTGTGGCAACCCATTAGGACCATCACCATAATCCCTGCACTTGGAATATATATACATGGCTGTTAAGTGGAAGTGATCAGAGGTCTGTGTATCTCACCTGCTTGTTTGGGGCTGGCCCCTCGTCATCTGGCACAGTCTGCCTGATTGTTTCACAGATACTGTGGGTCAGTGTTTCACATGAGGACAAAGAGCTCCCTGGGGTGGTATAATCCTAACGACAGACACATTGGAGCAGTCACACAGGGACTAAACCGAGGAGTAAGGCAGAGCAAACTTTCTAGCTGGGCAGTGTATGCAATAAGCCTAGCTGTCTTGGATAGAACAAAATGCAAACCAACATACTAAAAGGGAGAACTCCTATAAATAATTATTGGATATTGCCCAGTATGCAATCAGGCACTACACCCCCTCCTCCCTGGTGGCAAAAATTGCTTACTTTACACCAGGGACAGCATTCTGTAGATTCTGGCAAATGCCAGTGAAGCCGCTGTATGGCTGTTTGGGCTTCTGTGCACTTGAAAAGCCAGAGCCTATTTTGAATCTCAATCTGAATCCTAATCCAGTCAAGCTGCATTCTGGCCCCGGCCTTATTCTAGATCAGAATACCATTGAGCCACATTCAAATCTAAAAAAAAGTTTGAGAGCAGCAAAAGCATACAAACAAAATCATGGGGGGGTGCCGATTATGGGCTGTGATTGATTACTGGTGGCCCCAATGTGGACTAGCAGCCCACAGGAGACTTTTTGGCAGTACATCTGGTTTTCATGCAACCAAAAAAAGCCTGGAATTCAAAAATGAGCACCTGCTTTGAGGCCACCAGGAGCAACATACAAGGGGTTGATGAGAAACATGTTGCTTGTGAGCAACTGGTTGGGGATCACTGCTCTAGATCAATGCTTAGGGACTAAGTATAATAAGCGGTATAGGATATCTGTGTATTCCATGAAAATGTAACGCTTAGGACTGAAGCAGCACATTCTGGTTCTTCTGAACTAGTGAGAGCCATAAGTACCTGTTCTCCATACGCTTTCCTCTGGAGGCTCTGGTCAGTCAAAATTGTAGTTTCAGACTGTCTCTGCTCTGGACTCTTTTCTTCTCTAATCTCTGCTAGCTGCTTCATGGCTTCTTCCAGCTGAGACTGCAGGGAGTTGCGTTCGTTTGTGAGTCTCAGTACCAGGTTTCGGGCCTCGCCAAACTTGTACACAATGAACTCTCTCTCCTTCCTCTGGGATTCCTGAAACTCCAGCAGCTCGCTGTGGCCTTTGCGCAACATCATGTTGCTCTGCTCTAGTGCACCTGCAATGGGCAAAAATGATCGAGAAATCCACTGAAGACCCATTTAAGAACCTTGTTTGCCACTTAGCCTAGCAGTGAGAATGCTAAAGGGACAGTAGTGCCAATAAAGGAGTTCTATTTGAATCCAGATGCATCTTAATCTTAACGGAGAAGAAAAGCTATGGCTGCATTTTAGTGCCAATAGATTAGCTGCAATAGTGCAAGCTAAAATGCGATCTTTATTCTGTAGAATGTTTTACCATACCTGAATAAAAAGCTCTCTAGAAGCTGTTTGTTTAGGATAGCAGCTGCAGTATTAGCTTGGTGTGAGATCACTTCCTGTCTGAGTCTCTCCCTGCTCACTTATAGCTCTGGGCTCAGATTACAGCAGGGGGGGGGGGAAGAGGAGCAAACTGAGCATGCTCAAGCCCTAGCCCTGGAGATTTAAGCTAAAGGCAGGAAGTCTGATATAGAAGCCCATGTGTACACAATAGAAGGAAAGAAATGCTGTGTTTTTTTTTACAGAGGAGTCAGAGCAGCATTATATTGGATCTAACGGTCGATTATCTGACACCCAACTGCTGCATGAAGAGAGAGGGAGAGAGAGAATGAAAAGCATATGCTAAGAGAGGGACAGTGAACATAAACATGATTATTTCAGAAACTATGGATAGTTTTTAATTGATTGTATTTAGAAAGTTTTTTACTTCAGTATGATGGCCACCTACATGCTGGGCCAAATATTAGATAATAACAGATGAAAAGTGTAATGATGTCCTTGTCGAATAGGATTTTCAATCATGCCTAATAGATAACAGCTACATAAATATGCCTAAGTGTGGCCTACTTTACTATGATGTCAACCTGCAGTCCTACAGGTTCCTATTCTTGCTTGTAGTTGTAGGGTGGTTTATGTAAGAGTGTCTAAAGTAGAGTCCTGCACTGGGTCGGGTACCCACTGAATACCCTCAAAGTGGTCGTATTTTGGGCAACAAGCCCCTGATTCCCTGGGCGTGCAGGCAGTCCTCAAGTAACCCTGCTGGGTACTCAAAAAAGGTGCGGAGCTTGATACCTCCCTTCCTCCCCTGTGGTTCCGGTTTTCTCTTTTTTTATGCAGATTCGGTGCCGCTGTTCCATCACTTCTGGTTGCGCATGTCCCCAGGTCGAAAGCTTAGTTGGCCTATTGCGGGTCAGCTCAGGTAGTGTTTCAGTGGGGGAAAACGGAGGGTTGGGGGTCATGGAGAGGTGGTATGGTTCAAGTACGGATACAAGAAAATAGAACCGTGTAGCACTCTAGTCTAAAGTGTCTGCACCTGCCACACATTTTTCTTATGGGTCTTATTTGCCCTTGTGAGGTCCAAAACCAGTGGAAAGTTTATTTACAGTTTTAGATATCAGTAGAACTTTAGGAGAGTGACTATTAACACCATATCTTCATAGATTTTGTAACCTTGTTATGAGCTGAACAAATGTTCAAAAGACCTCAGCTTTGAGTTGCATGGAGAAGAAGCCTATGAGATAAAATGTTCTGATAGAAACAGGTTATATTATAGCCATGTTTGCCTTAGGATATATGTGGTTGCTTAATATGTAGATTTGCAGATTTGGCAACAAAGATGTAAAGTGAAACCATCTTGCCCTATTGCTGCCATCAACCTATGACATCACCATCTTGCCCTGCAGCTGGCCTTCATACTCTTCTACCTACAATGGCTGACATAAACAATCTCAAAAGAGAGAGAGAGAGAGAGAGAGACTCTCTCTACCCTGCTCTGACATCATGGAAGGGGCACATGAATGGAGGCGGAAGTGGGACACTGTAAGGTCACGGATGGGGTGGAAGAAGGCTAAAGCTCAGCCCAAACCTGCCTGTGAACACCAGGCCAGCCACGCATCACTAATTCCTGTGCTAGCTACCTGGAAATTTTCCCACAGTGCAGTGGGTTGAGGGAATGTGGCAGATAAGGGGTTTATTAAACGAGCCAGCCCTCAATTTCTTCACCCCGTCTTCACTTTCCTTGAGCTCTCCAATGATTTTACTACCTAGGGGCATCAGCGTTTCAGGCCACTGGTGAGTTGCAAAGAGAAGCTGGTACCTTTGCAGACGTGGATAAACTGAGTGGGGTGTAGGTCTGGGAGTGGGACACACGCAGTGGACCTCCATCATATAGACTGTAGGTTTTGAAGGGCAGGGCTCACCATGCCTCCAAAAATGTATGTACACAACTACTGACACTGAACAGGACAGTCTGTGGCTACTCACCTCTCAGGTCATGGTTTTCCGCCCATATACGCTGAAAGCCTTCATTATTGGTCAGTTCAGGAGGTAGAACTTCAGGCTTCCCCAGGGACGTGTCCCCTCTGCCCTCTTCACACAGGTTGTATTCGGCGCTGGAGCTCACATTGGGCTGCACCATTTCTGCTGTCTGCGCTCGCCCGTTCATTCACTGCGGTCCGGGCTTGTCAATCTATACACCTAACAATGGCATGTGCAACAAGCTCTTATTAAACAGACAGATGAGTTAGGACAATGAGTAGGTTCTGCAAACTGTGAAATACTCATCCCTAACTTACATTACTCCCCACCTTCCAGCCCTGTGCCATAAATGTAAACTAGTTCACTTCCTAAAAATTCACTTTCAAATAAGTCAATTCTGAGAATGGGTTTCATCAAGAGGCAGCTTTCTCTGCCTTGCCCAGACATTAGCGATGAGGGGTCTACCACAACCTTCGTAACCAAATTACTCTCATTCGGAGAAAGGAAATAATCTTTTGAAACACTTAGAGCAACAGCACCCGTCCCACAAATGGCAATTTCTTAGGATTCTTAATGATGGTATACATGATGGGAAGAGGGTCTAATGGACATTTCAAGCGGGCAAGGCTCTAAAGCTGAGTCACCAGTGTTGGTAGACCATGACCTACTTTTTCAGAAGCACTGGCCTTGCTCATAACCTGACAGAGAAACAAAAAAGTCTCATCTCCAGTACGTATGGAGACCTGCTCATCAGAATAAATATACGTCATTTTAGAAAAGAGTGGGTTCCAGGACCACTTTTGCCGCAGGTTGCCATTTTCCACAACAGGGCACAGGTGATCTGCAACTCGGCTTCCGATCACGAACATTGGCTGTCAGGTTTTCAAGCTTGGGCTGGGACAGGTCCAGGCCGAGATGGGAAATATTTGATCCATTTTGAGATATAAAATCCGACTCATGCTGAATAGGACTGTAAGGGGCAGATTTTTTAAAGTTCAAATGGGAAATTTGAATTTTTAAAGTTGGATTTTTGGTCAAAAATTATTTAAAGGACAAGGAAAATCTAAAATAGATTAAGGCTAGAAATGCTGTATTTTGTATACTAAACATAAACATGAACTTACTGCACCACAAGCCTAATCAAACAAATGATTTATGCTTTCAAAGTTGGCCACAGGGGGCTGTCATCTTGTAACTTTGTTATACATCTTTGTCTGACACTGGCACTGCACATGCTCAGTATGGTCTGTGCTGCTTAGGGATCATCATAAATGATCAAAAAACAAAGCTGCTTGAGTTCTGCATGGCTGGTAAGTAAGGCAGTGGCTCCCCCTGCTGTTCATAAGTATGATTGTTTCCCTGCCAGAAGTTAGGGACCGTCTGACAGTTCCTATACACAGAACTAAATGAATTGATAATTTCACTGCATACAGTCAGGTTTCTTATAAAAACGGTACACATTTAGTATAATGGAGATAGATTTCTTTTTCATTAAAGAAAGTAAAAATGGGATTTTATTTATTTGCCTTTCCTTGCCCTTTAAAGGATTAGAGTGGCAGTAGATTTATAGGCTACATAAGCATTTGGGGCCCCCAAGGTTCACAGACTGAATTCAATAATAATAAAAAGGGGTGGAAATTCCCACTAGTTCATGACACATGGGAAAATCCAAATAACCAGTAAAGAAATTCCCCCACCAAGATTAGTTATTTGGTACAACCAGACAGTTGACTTGTACTTACTTATACACAGCACTAATAACACAGTTTAAAACATAAAACAATAACAGAAGCCCAACCATAAACCAAAGTAAATAAGGTTCAAGCGAAACAATGACAAACAATAGGGAAAAGGGAAAGTTCCTTTCTGATGACATCATATTGTATGAAGGCCAATATCCATCCAATGTTCTCATGCAGAATAAGGAAGTGACTGGGTATTTTAAGACGAGATGAATTAAGTGACTGCTGTTTGGGAATCAGAGGGAGATTATATTGTTACAATGTGGGAGTAAAGGGCAACTAAACACAGAGTAAATCCCTACTTGCATCAAGTCCTATTGTGCCAGTTATTTTCTTCCTTGCAGATAGAGGCATGGTTCGAATCAAAACCCAGGACCCCAGTGCTGCAAACGCTAACCCCACCGTTAGTAAAGATGATTTTGTAATAACAGCCGCCCTTCTCTATGCCGTGGGCATAATACACCTGTACTCTGGGGCAAAACTGCTCAGAAGCACCATACCTGAAGTGGATACGCATATTAGGAAGGAGGCTGCAATTTAACACTCATACAGATGTTGATCATGAGAAACTACACAGCAGCTCTGTGCCTTTATTTTACTCTGGGCTTCAGTTGCCCTTATAGTTCCACTATACATACACATTAAAGGATGGTTCACGTTTAAAGGACAAGGAAAGTGTAAAATAGATTAAGGCTAGAAATGCTGTATTTTGTATACTAAACATAAACATGAACTTACTGCACCACAAGCCTAATCAAACAAATGATTTATGCTTTCAAAGTTGGCCACAGGTGGCTGTCATCTTGTAACTTTGTTATACATCTTTGTCTGACACTGGCACTGCACATGCTCAGTATGGTCTGTGCTGCTTAGGGATCGTCATAAATGATCAAAAAACAAAGCTGCTTGAGTTCTGCATGGCTGGTAAGGCAGGGGCTCCCCCTGCTGTTCATAAGTATGATTGTTTCCCTGCCAGAAGTTAGGGACCGTCTGACAATTCCTATACACAGCACTAAATGAATGGATAATTTCACTGCATACGGTTAGGTTTCTTATAAAAACAGTACACATTTTTTAAATAAAGTATATTGGAGATAGATTTCTTTTTCATTAAAGAAAGTAAAAATGGGATTTTATTTCTTTGCCTTTCCTTGCCCTTTAAGGGCAACTTTGAGTATGTTATAGAATGGCTCATTCTAAAGGTGGCCATACACGGTGAGGTCCGCTCATTTGGCAATGTCGCCAAACGAGCGGATCTCTCCCCGATATGCCCACCTTCAGGTGGGCGATATTGGGCTGATCCAATCGTGGGCCCTAGGGCCCAACAATTGGATCACAACGCAGGGGATACAGGCGGTTAGATCGCAGGGCCGCATCTATGAACAGATGCGGCTGCGATCCGACGGGATTTTCAGCCCTGTCCGATCGACAGTCGGGCAGATATCGATAAGTTAAGCCCATCGGAGGGCCCCACGCACGGGCCAATAAGCTGCCGACTTGGTCTGTCTGCAGCTTTTATCGGCCAGTGTATGGCCACCTTAAGCAATTGTTTATTTTTAATTGTTTGATAATTATTATTCTGACTCTTTCCAGCTTTAAAATGGGGGTCACTGACCCCGTCTAAAAATATAAAATGTTCTTTCCATCTGTCATGCATTACTTCAACAGGAATATGGTTTAATACACACAAGCACTTTAATGCCATTTGGTAGACTCTGCACTCCTTTTCATTCCATCCCTCAGAATGCAGAAGTCAGGGTCTGCAGGCTACCTGGGTCCCAATGGAATGCAGCTGTCACCCAGGACCGGACTGGCAATCTGTAGGTTAGGGCAAATGCCAGATGGGCTGCTATAAGTTGCCAAAGAAAGTCACAATTTAGTGGGCTGGTGGGGGCTGTTTGGGCCTCTGTGTGGGATGATTGGGCCTCTGTGTACCTGAAATGCCAGGGCCTATTTTGATTCTCAGTCCAGCACTGCTGTCACCTTGTGGGTTAATAGTACTTATGTGTATGCTGCCATATTCTCTTTTGTTTTCTCTTACTTTCCATTTCAGTTTCACCAGCGATGCCCCAAGGCCCCAATTTGTGGCAAATTTTAAAGGGGTGGTTCACTTCAAGTTAACTTTTAGTATATTGTAGAAGGGACAAGTCTAAGAAACTTTTCAATTGGT
>CM044446.1:6953558-6969680 GCA_024363595.1 Xenopus borealis
CCTCCTAAAGTGCTGGCACAAGTCAAATGACCAGGGGCACCTGGGAAATTGCCAGAATGTCTAGCCCCATGTCAGATTTCAAAACTGAATATCAAAAAACCTGTCTGCCCTTTTGAGAAATGGATTTCTGTGCAGAGGTCTACTGGAGCTTCAGTTTTCCCATGGCAGTATCCCTTGAAATCTACTAGAAACTCATATAAACGTTAAATAGACCCAACAGGCTGGTTTTGCTTCCAATAAGGTTTAATTATATCTTAGTTGGGATCAGGTACAAGCTACTTTTTTATCATTAAACAGAAAAAGGAAATTGTTTTTAAAAAATTGGATTATTTGGATAATGAGTTTCCTGATATTGGATGCCAAACCTGCTCAGGACTCTCCGGATAATGGATCTTTCCGAAATTTGGCTCTTCATACCTTAAGTCTACTAGAAAATCATATAAACGTTAAATAAACTGAATAGGTTGGATTTGTTATATTTAACTATTAATTATATCTTCGTTTGGAACAAGTACAATGTATTGTTTTCTTATTACAGAGAAAAAAGAAATCATTTGTAAAAATTCGGATATTTTGGATAAAATGGAGTCTATGGGAGATGGTCTTTCAGAAACTGGGTTTCCGGATAATGGATCATATACCTGTAGAAGCTTTCAGTACGGCTATTGTCTAATGAGGATAGTAAGGTCCAAGCAAATAAAAGCACAATGTGCCATGTCATATGGTGTATGTGACTGTAAGAGGGTGGCCATGTATTGTAATTGTGTGTTATTAAAGAAGACCAACTGCTGCAGGTCCACTGTCAGACGCTTCTCTGTTGTGTTCTTAGGAACCTGCTCGTTTTATTCCATTGAAACATATGAAGGAGTCCAGATTATCCCAGAGCCTCAGATGTGGTGCTGGACCTGCTACCAGCTCCAAAGAAGGAAAGATCCCAGAAAAACCTATTCTTCCTCTATTTAGCAGCCATGACTAGACTGGAGCTCAAGTCAGGATGAAGAACAGAAGTAAGAATTTCTACCCCAGAGCTGCTTTGCGCTACATATTTATTGACCACTCTCCCATGATTTGCGAGTTGTCTGCTGCTGTAATGTCTGGGCCTCATACTCTTCCCTTCAGTCCAATCCAAAGTATGAAATACTACCAAATATAGTATCTCTGCTCATTGTGTACAAGTAAAGATCATTATTGGGGATAATGAAACATAAAGGGAATGTGCAGCTTTACATGAACATCTAGTATGTTACAGATGGACCTGTTATAAGCATATTCTGAATTAATCTTTATTATTTATTTTGTATGATTTTTAAATTATAAGCCTCCCTGATCTTTTATTTCAAACCTGCAGCTTAAAACTCAATTTTTTATTCTTTTTGGCCCCTCTACTATTCACCTTCCATCATTGTTTCAAAACTGTTCCCTGGTTGCTAGGTTAATTAACTCCTAAGAACCAGATTACAGTTTGGATTGCACTTCAAATAATACAGGTAACTCTGGATCTTTGGTAATCATCCATATATAAACTGAAAAAGTGCTAAGCTTGGCCACAGTTATGTTAATTAAGGGTATGTAAATGCAAAAAAGTTAAAATGGGATTTTTGTTAATGAAAAAGAAACCTATCTCCAATATGCTTTAATTAAAAAAATGCATACTATTTTGATAAGAAACCTGACTGTATGCAGTGAAATTCTCCCTTCATTTACTGCTGTGGATAGAAATTGTCAGATGGCCCCTAACTGCTGTGCAGGGAAACGATCATACTTATGAACAGCAGGGGGAGCCCCCGCCTTACTTCCCAGCCATGCAGTACTCAAGCAGCTTTGTTTGTTTCCCTGTTTTGATAATTTATGATGATCCCTAAGAAGCCCAGATCACATTGAGCATGTGCACAGTCTTCGTCTTGTAAAGATGTTTAACAGAGTTACAAGATGACAGCCCCCTGTGGCCAACTTTGAAAGCATAAATCATTTCTTTAATTAGGCTTGTGGTGCAGTAAGTTCATGTTTATGTTTAGTATACAAAATACTGCATTTCTAGCATTATTCTATTTTATACTTTCCTTGTCCCTTAATGACTTCAGTGTGTTCAGTGTTCCTCTATGAGTATTGTAACTTATTTTCAACTGTTTGTGAGCCCAACTTCACAGACACATAAATCACTGTGGTGCTTGCAAGCCTAACACTTGATGGCTTGAAACGTGTCCATGACAGCTCCCTATCTTTAATCTTGACCATCTTTTGAGTGTCAATGGAACTGCGGCTGTACAACTAAGGTCCCCAAACTTTTTTTACCCATGAGCCACATTTAAATCTAAAAAAAAAGTTGGAGAGCAACATAATAATGCTAAAAGTCCCCAGGGGTGCATAATATGGATTGTAATTGTCTATTGGTAGCCACCTTTGTGGACTGGCAGGCTACAGGAAGCTCTGTTTGGCACTACATCTGGTTTTTACTCAACCAAAACTTGCCTCCAAGCCAGGAATTGAAAAATAACCACCTGCAACATGTTCCTAACAAGCCATTGGTTGGGGATCACTGGCTTAGCGGTTCATTCATCTGTTATAGAAGCTGCAGGACTTATTCATTCTGTAGCAGAATGCAGTGGATGCTATGCTGTCATTTAAAGGGGATACTGTCATGGGAAAACATTTTTTTTTTTTTCCAAAATACATGAGTTAATAGTGCTACTCCAGTCCTCTGCACTGAAATTCATTTTTCAAAAGAGCAAACTGATTTTTTAATATTTCATTTTGAAATCTGAAATGGGGCTAGACATATTGTCCTTTCCCCAGGTGCCACCATTCATGCGACGTGTGCTCTGATAAACTTCAGACATTTTACTGCTGTACTGAAAGTTGGAGTGAAATTACCCCCTTTCCCCTCCCAGCAGCCTAACAACAGAACAATGGGAAGGTAACCAGATAGCAGCTCCCTAACACAAGATAACAGCTGCCTGGTAGATCTAAGAACAACACTCAATAGTAAAATCCAGGTCCAACTGAGACACATTCAGTTAAATTGAGTCGGAGAAATAACAACCTGCCAGAAAGCAGTTCTGTAGTGCAGCACTGGCTCTTTCTGAAAGCACAAGGCTTGTCAAAATGAAGGTCTGGGCTGAGAATCAAAATAGTCCCTGGTATTTCAGGTATACAGGGGCCCAAACAACCCCTTACCAGCCTGATAAATAGTGCCTGTCTATGGCAACATACAGCAGCCCCTCTGGCATTGCCAGAACCTACAGATTTTCAGTCCGGGCCTGCTGAGATGCACCAACACACCAATATCACAACTAAATAAAATACACTTACTGGTTCAAGAATGAAATTTTATATGGTAGCGTGAATTGTGCATTGTATCCAAAATGTTATAATGGGTGTACAGTATATAAAGTAAAGTGACAGCGGGCCTGGAGCATGTGCTGGGAATCAGCAGGAGGAAATGGGGAGCTGGGGGCACTTTGGAAGCATAGCCCTTCACATGCTGAAGCCATAAGTTCAGCTTTAGTTCTTCTTTGACTTGCTATACTGCATAGTGAACTCTGATAAGGCCACCCAGACCATTACTCATAAAGCTTTTTTAGTAGTGATCAGCCTCTGATAAGCCGGATGGGGTGAAATGAATAAATGTTCAGCTTTGTGGTGTAACATTTCCTGAATGGTGAGCTTTATGTCATACTTATCACAGCAACCCATAAACTAAATGCAATATAGGCCTCTGTCATGGAAACTGTTGCTATGAATGTGTTTGAGTTCCCCGCTAGAATAAATCACATAGAGAGCCCTTGGAGTGCATTCCATGCTAGTGCAATGTGGAGGTACTGTATATTTGGCCTTAGTCATCCATGCAGTTAACTGAAGAGTTGCTATGAACTTCTGAAGTATGGGCAGGTGGAGTCATGTTCCCTTGCCTCATACACAAGAATGTTACCGTGTGAGATTCCTGAGAATCCAGGGCATTGGGATCAGGCAGAGATACAGCTGGGAGCAATATCATGCCCTACCCACTGGTACTGCATGTGCTCAGGCAAGTGGGGCCACCACTGGGGGTACAATCCCTATACTGTAATATACTAAATAAGCCTTAGAGCAATCCAGGTGCATGGGTGGGGTTGTGTCATAGGAGTGTTGTTCCACCCCTAAACTTTAGTCATGTCAGTCATTATTGGCAAAAACCTTGAAAGATAATCACTGCTTGTAAATGAGTGTAGTTTCCCTTTAGATACAGTATGTATTTCTTGTTGCTGCCTAACATTTAGCATGCACACATTTTATTGTATAAAAAGCCCTACATTGATATTCTCTGTGATATTTTAATTACAAAGCAATGTGATGTATGTTAGGAAAACAAATCTTAAAAGGAGAAGGATAGTTTGGGGGTGCAAAATGTTAGGCACTCCCAAGTGACTACTTTTACCTACCGGATACCCTGGTCCTATCAGCCGAAAACCACACCGGGGTTCTCCTAGCGAGCACCACGCAGAGATCAACTTCTGCGTCTTCTCAGGGCTGCGCATGTGCAGTAGAGCAGATAGCCGAACTTTAATGAAAAAAAACTATTTTTAGTAGGTAAAAGTCACTTGGGGGTGCCTAACTTTGGCACCCCAAGTGTAAAATTAATTTCCTTCTCCTTTAAAGGGGAACTAGCAACAATTATTTTTATATTTTATAGATGGTGTACCAATCATAGTTCAGCAAGAGCTGTATGTTTACAAGAGGACATTCTTTATGGTTCTCCATTCATTGAACAAAAACAAGTTTTTTCACACGTCATTAAAAGTGGCCAATAGCCGAGAGGGACAGAAGTGTGCCGTGTGATGTAAGAGAGCTGTGCCTGAAGTCAGATGGAAGGTGGAGACGAGAGTAGGGAAAGCTGCAGGAGGAGACCCGCAACACGATCCGCAACCCCGCATCTATACCAACACCCAGGGCTGGATTTACATAGCGGGCGCCCCTAGGCCCGCTGTCGTTTGTCGCCCCTGCCCCCTCCTTTTTATTTGCTCAAAGTTTCATCATCAGGTTGGAGTAATGGGAATTGGCACATGGAAATTTAAATTTAAAAATCCTGCCGCCCAGAGGTGGCCTCTCCACAAATCCGGGCCTGCCAACACCAGAAAAACTAACCTCATTCCACAGAGTACCTGATTTTTTTGCGGTTAACCAGCTGGCACCCAACCTGCTGCAGGACTCAACCAGTGTGTAGGTGCATCTCGGGTCATTTTGCCTGGTCATGTGCTTTAAAAAAGAGCCAACACTTTAGGATGTAACTGCTTTCTGGCAGGCTGTTGTTTCTCCTACTCAATGTAACTGAATGTGTCTCGGTTGGACCTGGATTTTACTATTGGAGCTGTTATCTTGTTACCTTCCAATTGTTCTGCTTTTAGGCTACTGGGGGGAAAGGGAGTGGGTGACATCACTCCAACTTGCAGTACAGCAGTAAAGAGTGACTAAAGTTTATCAGAGCACAAGTTACATGACTGGTGGCAGCTGGGAAACTGACAATATGTCTAAACCCATGTCAGATTTCAAAATGAAATATTAAAAAATCTGTTTGCTCTTTTGAGAAACAGATTTCAGTGCAGAATTCTGCTGGAGCAGCACTATTACCTGATGCATTTTGGGGGGGGGGGAAACATTTTTACCACGACAGTATTTCTTTAAGATAGCCATACATCCTTTAAGCTAGCCAGATTTGTTGTATCCAGTACAGATTTGATTGTAAGCTCTGTCATGCCAGTTGCAAACATTGCTGTTGACTAGATCAGCATGGCGGAAGAATGTGTTGGTTCGTTAAAATGTGCCTCTCCCATGAAATGCTTTGAATTAGTATCTTGCACGTAACCAAACATTTTGCTTTGTTGACAAAAAATTTTAAAATATGTAGCGAAGCAGAGAAGGTGTGGGGGTAAAGGCTATACTTCTAGTCTCTACCTTCTGGATTCTTGAACTGACTGATAGCCATAGTGCATGGATGTCTTTTAGGATTGGAGGGCCCCATAGTTGTACGATAGTTGTATGATATGATTGGTGCATGTATGCCCACATTTTGGTGAACCAAATAAAGACTCTGGTAGCATTAACAATAGGAAATTTTTATTTTGCCCAAACCGCTCCCCAAATGCTACTGATTTCCGATTACAGCGGTACAGACGGAATCAGAGACAATTACGACAGAACAATCGGAACAGGCAAAGGTGTACAAACTGTGAAATGTGCCAGAGCTTCTGAGCTCCACTCAAAAATAGAGGCTGAATTACATTTACCGTATGGAAAAAAAAATAACCTATACATTTGATTCTCCCAGTAGATTCAACATTATGTGCGCCTTTGGACCCATTTGCAAAAAAATAGCTTTATTTTACTCTATATAGCTCTCTGTAAATACTTTATCATCTGAGTACAAATTTATTTTTATTTGGAATTTGCTTCTCGCTCATTGTTGCATTTCAAAAGAAAATAAACGTATTAAAAATAATGTTATTTTGACCTCCATTTTGCAAGGTGCCTGTGGCATGAATGAGCTGAACAACATGCAAATAAGCCACGCCATTAAAATATTAGCTGTGGCCATACACAGGCAGATAGAGATATCAGTCATTTAGACCTATTCGGCAGCTTATCTAACCGTGTATGGGGGGCTTCTGACGGGTCTTTCCCATCGATATCTGGCCACGAGATCAATCGGGAAGGTTTCATTTTTCCAATGACCGACCCGTCGGAGCTCATTGTTCCTGGTTGTAATCAGATCATTCGGGCCCTAGGGCCGAGAGTTCGGATTACCCCAATATAGCCCTGCTGTTAATGGACATATCCTTTGACAATGTTGAAAAAGGATTAGATCTTATATGGCCAGCTTTAGAGGGTGTGGACCAGGGTTGTTTTAAACCTATTACAACGCCAACGATTCCTTTACTAGATCATCTGATGGTGGAATTTTCTTCTAAAAGCATTTCCAGTTTGCAGTACGACATGTTTACCCGGATAATCTTAGTTCCAGGTCTAAGTAGTCAACACACCTATCAGTTAACTACAGTAGAATCTTATGTTTGCACATATCAGGGGACCAGAGTAATTTTAGCACTGTATAAATACATAGAAGAATGTTCAATTAATTGTGGGACCTTCTAATTACGATTTAACAATGCCAGGGTTTGACTGGCCTGCCAAGATACCAGCAGATCTCCCAGTCTAAGAAAATTCTCTCTATCTCCTAAGAGTGGGCCCCAGTTCAACACTGAGCCCGAGGAACATTTTAGTTCTAAAATGTGACTGGAAATTGCTTGGCTGATGCCATAGTTCAGATCTGCCTGCAGATACCTTTGAACGGGCGAAGCAATCTAACAGAATAGCTCAGAAGTCATGTTGTGTGCTTTAGGAGTTCCCAGAGGGTTGCTCTGACCTCTTCATCTGTAAAGACTTCCGAGGGATTTGTGCAAATGTGATTGAAAAAATATGGCATTTTTATTTAGCTTAGATTTAAACGCCTTTGCCCTACTTTTGACAATGGGCAGATTCGTTTCTAGAAGGAGGGCTGCGCCGTGGGTAAGCTGGACTCTCTCATTAACGCTCAATGTACTGCGGGAAACCGTCTTGCTTGTGACGATCTCATGTCAGACAGAATTACCTCTGGCACGCCACCTATTTCTGTAATAAGCTGGTATGTGATGAATGCTGTGTATCATGTCCCAATACACTTATTATTTCTGCACATCATCATAAACATGCCCTGACTTCTGAAAGAGCACAATAGAGATAGCAGTGAGGTTAGTGAGCTCCGTAAGTGCTGTGCCTCACCAGAATTCCATTAAAGCCATTATTGCAGTGGAGGGAGAAAAAGATGAAAAGTAAAACAAATGAAAATAAACTCCTTACAGACATTTTCTGTAGTCTCAAATCAGCTTCTAAACTAGAATGACATTTAATTACAATCACTGCACCACGCCCAACAATCATTAAAGTGCCCAGAACATTAAGAGTGGTTTCAAAAGTAATGTTGGGGTGCAGCCTGGCCGCCAGTACGGGTTTCATTTCCATCTCGGAATCAAAAGGGCGTATTGCCGTGTCTCTAACATCAAGAGAAAGTGGTGGACAATAGACACTTATAGGGTGTATAACACATTCACCTTGGGCAACTGCATTCAGCTGCAATGAATCAGAAACAATGGGGGATTTCCTAGGCTCCCAGTTTCACCCATTAACAACAACAAAAGCAACTACAGGAAAAAAAAAACACGAAACCCAAGATGGCTCTGCAGAAGTCAAGGAAAAGAAGGATCACATTGAAAATGTAGGTAAGACACATAAGTGAAATGATAACACCAGCCTGCTGGGTTTTTTTTTTAGAAAAGCTGTGCAGTCCTCACCAAATAGGAAAAGGGAATGGTCAGGTAATGACGGTGTCCTGAAAGGCAGCTGCTGTGACCCGCACAACTAACCCCTACTCATGGCTTTGTCTTAGGCCTTTCATGAACTGGAATGTGTAGGAGAAAGTAGCAGTACAGAATAGCCGGGCCCTCCATATCTAACCGGAGAATTCTGTAGGGCCGTATCTGAAGTGGGGACTCACTGACCGGCGGTGTCTTCCCCCAACAGTCCTTCTCTTTAATAGGTTTGTTCCCTTAAAGGATTCTCACAGCTCTGCTGGATTTCATCTCTCCTACCCGAGGAGGACTTAAGGGTTAAATGCAGACCAGCTGCCATCCAAGGCCCCTTACCTGAGGGTGCCCGCAGACCAGCTGCATCATGTACCCCTGCCCGAGGGGGGAATCTTAATGCTTTAACAGTCCAGCTGTGCAATGTTACCTATCTTATGGTGCTTTGCTGTTCTGTACTGACACTTCCTTCCTTTTTTAAGGGGGGTCAAGAAATCAGGACAAAGTCATGTAGCCTGACGTGAAAGAAGAAAGCAGTGGTACCGTTTAGAATGTGAGAAGCAGGAACTGAAAGCTGATGGGCTCATTTGAATCTCTCTGAACAACTGTCTGTGAAAAAACCTGTGAAGCGGCAAATTCGGGAATAGGAGGTGGTTCTTACACCACTACCTTAATGCTGCGATGTGCAGAACAATTTTGAAACAGACTGATTATATTCAATCTGCCCCAAGGTATTGTCACGGTTATGTTCCGTGATTAGCAGGTCAATGTGCCACTGATTCCAGGACTGCAACATCATAAGAAGTAAAAGGTCCCTTTAACTTCTTCAAGACCAAAAGAACTTGTACAGCACAGCTGGCCTGTTGGCCATGAAAATATTAAAGGGACAGTCACAGTTTTTTTGTGGATTGCATGCCACTGGAATTGGTGCTTGGTCTTCCTCTATGTTCTGCTGCAATATGAGAGGCACCCAAGAATGGAATGCTGAGCATCATGATTTGTGGCCTCTTTCTCCAGATGCCTGGTTAAACTCACAGTGATTAGAAGCAGAAAGGAACACTGTCACAAACTGGATAAAGGAAACAAACTGGGGAGTCGTGCACAGCTACTGGGACAGGGGCCAAGATAAGGGGAGGATCCACAGTTGATGACTGGAGCTGTCAAGCCTTGGAAAATATCCAAAGTCCTGTCTCTCTTCTTGTGTGAAGGATCCCGGCTTTGCACTCTGTTACTGAAGAGAGCCTGGGAGTGCGGACGGTTCCTTTGTCCCTCTTCTATTTAGTGGATTTCAATCACCACAGGCTCGAACGCTCCAGCAGAGATCCTGAAGCAGAGAAACAGCAGCTTAGACATATATATTTTCTTATATGGACACGGC
This sequence comes from Xenopus borealis, assembly GCA_024363595.1. Classification (NCBI taxonomy): domain Eukaryota; kingdom Metazoa; phylum Chordata; class Amphibia; order Anura; family Pipidae; genus Xenopus; species Xenopus borealis. The sequence goes on from CM044446.1 coordinate 6,963,306, forward strand.
CTTATTATCATAAAATGTCACTAAATGTTATTTACATTAAGGCAAGCACTATTGTCAGGATGCACATGAAAGGCCACACTGATGATCAATTACAGCAATATTTGATATTTTTAGGAGTATGGCTAAATGGCTGATACAGAAATGTTTCCATATTTTTGTAACCAAGTGCTATATGGGGGGGCTATGGCCAATTGCCTCAGTTGAGCTTGAACCATATAAGTCAGAAGACCAGTGCTCTAGGCAATCATATGCACACATAAACATTTTCCCACGGAAGAATGTTTATCTAACCCAAAGGAATGCACCACTGGGCAATCCACTGATAAACCAGCAGATGTTGCAGATCCATTACAAGCAGTGATCGACTCAAACAGACAAATAACTGAGATGCCTCCTGGATACATCTAATATAAAGCTTCGGTCACACAACAGTTCCTTAGCACCCACTGAGTCTAATGCACCTTGGAATTATTTGCTAAACTCTGTTGCTTAATAAACAGTGAACCTTAAGGGATAGAGCCACTCAAAATAGTGTTGGCCATATTAGTCATGATTGTAGCCCACTGCAGTGTCCCAGTACAAGTTATATATTGGAGGGCATCCAATAAGCTGGAGGTTTACTGTAAAGGAAACGGAGCAAGCAAAAGATAGAGACCTTCCTGGACACCACCAGAAAGTAATGTAGGGGTTGTGTGACCACCACCGATTTAACAAACAACTCCTTCTTTGTTTAAAGGAGAACTATTTCAAAAATGAAAATTGAAACTTTCTAAGTACAATTAATTAATAATTATGTATTCTTTCTGAAATAATCAAGTTTATCATCTTGGTTCCTCTCTCTGCATCTGTCTCTCCTCATTCAGGAGTTGGGTGTCAGACCCAATATATCTTATAGGCTCCTTTTTACCTAAAAGATGTATTACAGCTCTATTAAAACCAACTGAAATCCTGTCTCTCTACATGCACATGTGCAAAAGGCAGTTATTTTGTTATATTTTATGTGTACTGGAATCAGTTATTTGAGTGAGCTCTAATACATCAGCTAGGAAAGGAAGCCCCCCTATAAGATATATTGGATCATTCATCTGACACCCAATTGCTGCATGAAGACAGAATGAAGAGAAACAGATGCTGAGAGAGGAATAGAGAGGAGAAACTTGATTATTTCAGAAACAATGCTGAATTTTTGATTGTATTTAGAAAGTTTCTTACTTCAGTGAGGAAGTTAATATTCATTTTCACAATAGATCCCCTTTAAAGAAGTGTAAGAAGACACCCTTTGTGATGGAGGAGGAATTTCCAGTCATGCATGAGGCTTGCAGTTTAGCACTACAATGAAGCTCAAGGCTGTTTACCTGTTAGCAAGCTGGACCCCGCTCAGTGTGGTTGATCCATCTCTGCTGACAAACAGTCTCAGGTGACTATCTATAAGGAAACACAATGTACAGAGTTGCACAGAATCCTGTTAAAATACCAAAGAACAGACAACTGTACACAAAGCCAAATCCAAAAGGGTAAAGATTTTATGGCATGAGAGGAGTAACAACGTTAACTTTGTGACAGCAGCTTTAACACACTGGTGGGTTTTGGAAACAAAGGGTACTGTATTTAACTAAAGTTGGCCATAGACGAAGATATCTGATCATCGGGCTTCATCGCCAAATGAGCTGATCTTTCCCCGATATGCCCACTAATGACAGGGCTATGTCGGGGTAATCTGAACATTTGGCCCTAGGGCCGGACGATCGGATTACAACGAGGAGCAATGGGCTCCAACAGGTTGGTTGGGAAGAGAGTGGCGTAACTACCGGGGGAGCAGGGGGTCCGATTGGGCCAGGGCCCGCACCCACTCAGGGCCCCCCAGCAGCTTGCGCACCGCTTATTCTGGTTGGATTATCACTGATTCCGGCCTGAAAATCTCGTACGGAGGGGGAGGCCAACTGCATGACCCGCGCCAGGGCCCTCCCCCCTCTAGTTATGTTACTGCGGGAAGACCTGTTGGAAACATGAGTAGATAAACTATTGATCTAAAGGATCGATATTGACAGCTTTATCTGCCCATGTATGGCCACCTGGTTATAATTAATTCTTTATATCTTGCTGAAAATGGGAAGCTGGAATTAACTTGACACCGAAAAGCTTGCATATTGGTTTAACTAAAGGGCAACCCTACACAAACTAGAACATTCCTGGACTTTGCAGACTTGTGTACCCAAGCCCATGTGCATTGCACTCCCTGCTGTGGAATTCCCAAAGCTGCTGATATAGCTCTCTTCTGTACCTTCATTGTTGCTGACGTCTGTGAAGTCTTGACTCTGCATGATCTTCTCCACAATGTCATCAGCATCAATCCTGGTGTCATCTACCCACGTGGGCTGACTCTCTACAGAGTCTTTCTTCCTCCTAAGGACAGCACAGAGCATACAGATACTTGGATAAGGTAAATGATTGTACCAAGGAGTTTTGTCCTTGGGATTAATGGCGGACAACATATTACTGACATTCCATACAGTGACTGAGGGATTCCAGGCGCTGCACACCTTATATGCATTCAGCCAGTGAAGGGAGAGGGGGCTGGGAGGAGAGCTGTCACGATGTTCAGTGGAATCTCTTCTTTGTAACATGGAATAATAACAAATTCCACTAGTACAAGCCAAGCAGGGAAATCACGGGTTGTTCTGTGTCACTAAGAGCTGGATCCAGAATCTACAGAAATGTGAGCAAGAGGTTCCAGTGTGCTTTAGGCACAGCTGAGTCATATCACTCATTCCATGGCAGTAGCTGCGAGGCACGGCATGAAACACACAGCTCTGTCACAAACTTGACATTTAAAAGACAGAAGGGTACTTCTTTGGCTTTTGCTTTACAAAGCAAACAAATTGTAAATGTTATTATGGTACATTGCCTAAACAGCAAGTCGTTATTTACAAGTGTTTGGGTCATAAATATCTCATCCAGTAGGAGAATACTGGCACTATTTGCTTACCCAGCATGCCATACCATTTGTGATTTGGGCGCTACTGTGCTGGCTGACGTCTTGTGTGTGTGCGTAAGGGGGGAACACCGATCTGTATAAACCAGTTACATGCAAAGCAATGCTTGAAACTACTGCTTGGCAGAGGTTAAGCTGAAAGCCCACACAACATCATCGCTGTGGACAGTGAATAAAGGCTCAAAGAGACTGTTTGACTTAAGACACAGTATTTCACAAGCGACTTACAACTCAACAGGGGGGGGGCATCATGACTATGGCCTATACCCTAAAAATGGTGAGGGACTTGTTTTGATAAAGGAAGGAGGCACAGCAATAACCGACAGGAAATAACATGTCCCTACACAAGCACAAAATGATTCTACCTGGAGTGTCTGTCTTGGTGAAGCGGAGGCCGAATAGGCCGTGGAGGCTTTTCCGGCTTAACATCTCGCTCAGGTTCAGTCCCCTCTGCTGTGAGGCTGAGACACCCAGAGACGCTGCTGCTGGTGGAAGTGTTGCGCCTGTGAGTCAGGTCTGACATGCTGGAGCAGCGTGAATGTTCCGAGCTTTGACCTATGCACAAAAAAAGGACCTTGTAAAAGTATCCTTTTATATTCAGCCATAAAATACAGGCACATTCTTTACTGAAATGATCTACTGAAGGCTAGTGAGCTGCTTACCGGATACTTTGGATTGCTGGCTGGCCTGGCTGGAATTGCGGGAATGCCCTGAATGGGACGTTTCCTCTGGGCTCGAAAGATTTTGCTCTGTTTCATCAAAAACCCCTAAAAAGTAAAAAAAAAGAATTAAAAAAAAAATACATGAAGGGAAACAACACACAGCTTTTTAGAAAAATAAACATTTCAAGCAACTTTGCAATATACATCAATTAAAAAAAATATGCAGACTTTTCATGGTTTTAATGGTTTGGAACAGTTCCCTAAGCCTAGCCCCCTGCTCTCCTGCTAAGCTGGCTGACTACTTTGCTGAGCTGGCTGAATACTATTACTTTGTATCAGTAGTCATCTGTCCTCAGTCTGCATCCTCCAAACCCCAAAATTCCCCGCACACGTCATTTCAATAAGGAATGGAGCACCACAGTGCAATGCATTGTGGGTTATGTAGTTCCTGCATGCTGTGGAGACAGTGTTTAACTTCCCTGCCAGGATGTCAAACGATGCATAAAGAGAACTGTTAAACAGCTGGATTTCAGCATAGCAAATGGCATTTATTCATACTTTTTGAAAAAACAAATAATTGTGATGGGTATATTAGGGGTTTCTGTGTTATGTGGGCCTCTATCAAATTTTGGTTTAGAAGCCGGAGTTCCCCTTTAAATTACTGTATAGACAGAACCATAACTAGGCCATACCTGAGCTCAGCATAGCCTGCCGGCTTCGGTTCTGCCGTACGGTACCACCCGCTGACCTCACTGTCCCTTCTCCTTTACATGTCATCTGTAACGAAGAGTCTTGTCCTGGGGGAGAAACTGTTTTGGCTGTAGACAGAGGTCTGAAAAAAAGTGACACATTGTTAGCAAGAAATAGTGTAACAAAGTTAGTATACAGAAACGCCATGCAGAAGGGCTGCTACTTACGTCTTGAAGCATGGGTCTCCGGAAAGGAGCGACATCCCAATGTTGACCTGCCACGGAACAAGAGACTCGTTAAAAGGGATTTCCCAGCGAGGTAGCCATAATGTTAATATTACACAAGCAGGTGCAAGGTCATTGAGCAGAAAGGACCTGCTACCTTTAGAATGGAGTTGTCCTGTCTTGTGTTCCGGGTATCATAACCTTCCAACAGGCAACAGCGGGCTGTGGAACCAGAACCAGCAAACTCAGCCAGATTGAGATCAGCAAAGCCCAGCTGGAAAGAACATGATAAAACCTGGTTAGCAGCCTGTTATAATGTGAATGTCACTTGCAAGTTATCCTGTAGTATTTCTGTGTTAAAGTAGAACTAAAGCCTAAGTAAAGAAGTAGGTATAAATGTTGTACATGATCTTTTGTGCTTGTGTACCAGCCCGCAGCAACCACAGCCCTTTAGCAGTAAAGATCTGTGTCTCCCCAGTAGATGCCCCAGTAGCTCCCCATCTTCTTTTCTACTGATTCACTGATTCACATGCTCTGTGCTGCTGTCACTGAGCTTAGGGACCCACTCACAATATACACCTGATAGTGTCATAGAAATATAGTCACAATATAAGGCCAAGTTTCAAGTCCTGGATCATTGCCGCTATTGACAAGCTGAAACTTTAGGCGGGTGCAATAAGTTCAGTGTATAAACATGGCATTTTTAGCCATATTCATTTTTATGGTTTAGTTCTCCTTTAAAGGAACAGTAACACCAAAAAATTTAAGTGTTTTAAAGTAAAGAAAATATGTAGTGTTGCCCTGCGCTGTTAAAACTGATCTGTTTGCTTCAGAAACACTACTATAGTTCATATAAACAAGCTGCTTAGTAGCAACGACGGAAATTGAAAAACTGCAATATGGCACAGGATAAGTATTGGATAACAGATAACATTATGTTCTACAGAGCTTATCTGCTGTGTAACTTGAGCCGTTCCTGTTTTGAATGGCTGCCCTCATGGCTACACAGCAGCTTATTTATATAAACAATAGTAGTGCTTCTGAAGCAAACACTGCAGTTTTACCAGTGCAGGGCAACAATGCATTATATTTTTATTACTTTAAGACAATTACATTTTTTGATGTTACTGGTCCTTTAAGGGAAGCATATTAGTGAGCCCACTTAGATACAGAAAGACTGGAATCGGAGAAGTGATAGCACTGAGCATACTGCTGTCTGCCCTTTCCTGCTGTTACTGTACGTGTTCATTTTAACATAGTGAATGGTTCATCTAATTTAATCCATGATTGTACAATACATGGAACGGAACCACTGTGAGACATGTTTATAATATGGGGGAAAGGCTACCCTGTTTACTCCTGTGCCTCCACCTGCCTGCGTCATGTTAGATTATTAGCAGGGGGGCCCGTATCCCATAATCCTGGCAGGAAATACATGTAGGAAGTGCAAGGAAGGATGCTCTGCCTGAGTCTCTTCTGCTGCCGATTTGCTTGCTGTGCCATTTTTCCCTTCAATAACATAGCGCTGTTCCTGATATCCACCCAGACATGGTATTCAGGAATATAAGCCTGGGCAGTCAGTAAGTACAAGTATGAGACCTGTTATCTGGAATGCTCGGGATCTTTTATCCAGAATGCTTGGATCCTGGGAGTTTTCCAGATAATGGATCTATCTGTAATTTGGATCTTCATACCTTAAGTCTATTAGGAAATCAAATAAACATTAAATAAACCCAATAGGCTGGATTTGTTTCCAATAAGGATTCATTTTATCTTTGACAAAGCCTGCTTACTGCGGGCGAAACGC
>CM044446.1:6987393-7001060 GCA_024363595.1 Xenopus borealis
CTGTTTGCTCTTTTGAGAACTGGATTTCAGTGCAGAATTCTTCTGGAACAGCACTATTAAGGGATGACTTTTGAATGTTTCTGGATAACGGATCTCATACCTATACTATTATTGCAAATGCTTCGGTGTGGGTAGGTATATCATGAGTATATTTATGACTGTTGCCTACTGATCATATCTGCCTAATAGATATCTGGCTGATCCCTGAGATGTTTCTGGTCAGCTTGTGGTTTTTGCCCTATAGAAGAACTGGAATCAAGCAGACACCCAATAGAGTTTATGGACCGAAGGGACCCATGCTGAATAATATTATCTACTTCCTTGTTACAGTTTTTTTTTTGCAAAAGGAAGTTTCTTCAATGTGCCAGGCTTCTGCTGGGTACCTAGGTGTATTGATCCGCTTATCAGCGGACAGGTAGATAACAGCAATATTGCAATACTAAGTGAAAGGTGGTGCTCGTTCTAGTGCAATCTCCATTGCTGTATCTGGCTCTCTGTTTGTAAAAGGCAAGGTTAGATACAAATAAGTTGGCATCAGCTTGTATTTCTCCTCTATGGATCCTCATCCAACACCTGAACTGACGTGTGCATCAATGTGAGCTTTCGTTATCCTCTGATCCTTGTGAACTACAACTCCCAGCAGCACTTGTGCAAAAAGTTGTGTTTAGAAGTTTCCAGCAATAGTGTGATCAGGCCTTGGGGTTGTCTCCTTTCAGAGCGGGATCATTGTAGATCCAGCACAGGTTTGCCCAGATACCTCTTCTGGTTTAGGCCCAAATTATGATGGCATAGAATCAGATTAATTGGTGTTTAATTAAAGGGGGTTGTTCACCCTTAGGGTTGTGACATGGCAGGCAGATTCTGGGAGATTTAGTCGCCTGCTGATTATTCGCCTCTTCTGTGAGGCGACAATCTCGCAGAACTGCCTGCTCCCTGCCCGCCGCCTGCTTGAATGAAGAAACACCAGCGCCAATGCACTTGCAGCACTTCGATTTCCGGAAAACGGCATTTCATGCCAGTCGCAGCAATAACAATACATCTGTATAACCTTGCTTAGAACTGGCCATTCTATAACATTGTAAGGGCTCTCCCACACACGCGTCTGAAGCTGCACTCCCGTGCGTTCCGGTTTTATGCATTCAGCCGCAGCAGTAGACGCCTTCAATTTTTTTCAATGGGGCTGTACTCACACAGGTGCATGTAGGCACCGAATGCAGGTTGAGACGCAACATGCTGCTTTTTTCCTGTGTTTGGAGCCAAAATGCGCCTGTGTGAGTACAGCCCCACTGAAAAAAATTTAATGTGTCTACTGCTGCGCTCCCCTGCGGTTAAACGCATAAAACCAAAATGCAGGGGAGCGCAGCTTCAGACGTGTGGAAGAGCCCTAAACATTAAACATCACATGAGTGACAGCCGCAATAGGAGAAGGTCTATTCTCTAATCTGAGAGAGGATTTTCAGCTGTTGCTTCTTTTGCCTGTGATATGAGCTGGATAATAATGCTGCAGAGCTGCGGTGTCTTATTACCAAGAATGCACATAATCCTGTATATGAGCTAAAAACCCAGAAAATTACCCCTTTGCCCAAAGACGCTAAACTAAACAGATAAAAAGACTTGCTCAAATGAGAGCGCTTACCAGGGAAAGACTTCAGTGAGACTGCTACACTCTTCTGTGCAATACTGGGGGCAGTCATCTAGTTGCAGCCTTCGGAAGCCGATGTACCAAAAACAAAAAAAGGCCCATGCTGCACCTTCTCGGCTCAGTTCACATGGGGCTCGGCCAAAAACTGTTAACGGGATTGGATTTCCAGAATGTGCGGTGTGTAGGGTTGCCACCTTTTCTTGAAAAGAAACAATGGCCTTACTATACATTTATCTTTTTTCCTATTAATATCATTGGGATCAACCATCAAAAATACCAGCCAGGCCAAGTGGCAACCCTAGCTGTGTGTCCCTGACACAACAACGTTTAAAACTGAACAGAGCAGAGGTTTGGATTACTCACAGGATTCTGTGAAAGTAGCAAAGGGTAAAATCGGGTTCCCGGAAGCGTAAAATAAGGTGGGGAGACCCTTTGATTTCTGGGAGCAGAGCAGGGGAGTAACTACAAACGCCACCTTGGGCCCCTCTGGACACTCTTGCTGATGCAAAAGCGTGCTGAAAACTACTCTGGGGGATGGCTGCTCTTCCCGCACCTGGGCCCCCGTGATAGAGTCCTGCACAGGTCCATTTTTTGGAACCCGTACCCACAACCTGCAATCCGCAACCCAGATCCACATTCTTACCCGCTTGGACCCGCTACCGGACCCGCAAGTAGCTTATCCACAACTCAATCTGCAACCCGCTGACCATCAATGTCAATTTCCCAGCTGCCCCAAGGCATGTGAATTGTGCTCTGATAAGCTTCAGTCACTCTTTACTGCTGTACTGCAAGTTGGAGTGAAATCACCCCAGCAGCCTAATAACAGACAAATGGGAAGGTAACCAGATAACAGCTCCCTAACACAAGATAACAGCTGCCTGGTAGATCTAAGAAGAACACTCAATAGTAAAATCCAGGTCCCACTGAGACACATTCAGTTACATTGAGTAGGAGAAACAACAGCCTGCCAGAAAGCAGTTCCATCCTAAAGTGCTGGCTCTTTCTGAAAGCACATGACCAGGCAAAATGACCTGAGATGCGCCTATCAATATTACAACTAAAAAATAAAATTATTGTAAAGGAATGAAATTATATATTGTAGAATGAATTATTTGCAGTGTAATCGGTATAATTTAGAAATAAAAATGACATCATAAAAATCATAACAGAATTCCTTTAGGATGTCAAATCTTCACCCTATTTGGCCACCAACACGAGAAAGATCCGATTGTCTGGCCCCTGGGCCAAAACGTGGATCATAATAAGAGTTTAAAGAGACGGGTTAGAGGAGAATCTCATCCACGTTTTGATGCAGTCTCTCATTGATGGGATTTTTAACCTGTACAATACAAATCTAAATCATTTTTGACCAGCTATTGGTTGAAAAGTTGTTGGGAGTCATCCATACATTGTCCAATAAACTACTGATTTGGCTAGGGGTGTCACGTCCTTTGGGTATCATTATTATTATTATTAATAATAATAATTACATATATAAATAATGTGTAAAAATATTCCCACAGAACTGCACCATAAAGCAGAGTGCACACTGAACACATACATAGGGCCAAAAACAGCCAACAGGAATGTCTGATGGTGCCTCCCGCTATCAGGAATTGCTTAAAGTTGTAGTTCTGTGAAACCAGTCCAGTAATGAGTTAATGAAGATTGTTTTTTAATTCACATTACAGCGGTTGGCCCCAGTCTTTATGACGCAGCACATTACGCTCATTCCCACCATCAGTAAACAAGGATGGAATCGAGGGCAAAGTTGAGATTAACTTCTATCCAGTTTCAATCTTTTCAACAAATACGACTTTGAATTTCTGATTTATACGAATTTGCATTTTTCTCAGTAGTTTCCGCTTATGGTTGTACTGGCCAGGGGGGGTTCTCCTGGGGGGCTTAGGCTCTAGTGGGACAGGTCCTATCGACCCTTTCTTATTCCCACCATAGAACTATGTAACACTTGTATTCTGTGCTACTACCCCTCATATATAAATACAGTTATGAAGGAATGTTCTGTGCATAAAATAAACTAATCCTACTGTACTGTCTAAGGCAGTGATATCCAACCATTGGCCCATGAGCAACATATTTCTCACCAACCCCTTGGATGTTGCTCCCAGCGGCCTCAACTCCGGGACTGGAGGCAAATTTTGGTTGCATAAAAACCAGGTTTAAAACTAAACATAGCCTCATGTAGGCTGCTAGTACACATAGGGACTACCAATAGCCAATCACAGCCCTGATTTGGCACCCCAGGAACATTTTCATGCATGTGTTGCTCCCCAACTCTTTTTATAAATGAATGTGGCTGACGAGTAAGAAAGATGGGGGAACCCTGCTCTAAAGGTGGTCATACATGATAAGATCTCTATATGCCCACTAACAGCAGGGCCATATCGGGTTAATCTGAACGTTCGGCCCTAGGGCCCAATGATAGGATTACAACTAAGAGAATGGGCGCCAACGGGTCATAGGATCTCTCCAATGTGGTCCTCGATTGCAGGAAAAATCAAACCTGCCGATCTATAGGAGGCCAATTTTTGGCAAGATATCTATCATGGGGGACCTGTCGGAAGCCCCTACACATAGGGGCAGATAAGCTGCCAAATCTAATGGACTGATATTAGCAGCTTTAATCTGCCCACCACCTTTAAAGGGGAACTAAAACCTCTTTAGGCAAAAGTCCCAACTGGCCCGTGAACAGTTTTGCCCCTGAATTGTGATTAGAATAGTGACTGCACATGCAGAGTCAGCGCAGCGGAGCTCACGGACACCATCTTCGTCCATTCGGTATTCTTTGTTACAGGATCGCTGTATTGGCACATGCGCAGTTGGAGCAATATTCTGGTTCGTTACAACTGCGCATGCCACAAAAGTAACGGAAATCGCCGAAGGGATGAAGCCATAAAGAATACCGAAGACCCGAAAGATGGCGCAGATGAGCTCCGCTGTGCTGACTCTGCATGTTTGGTCAGTATTTCAAGAGGGGACACAATTCAGGGGTAACACTGTGCAGGGGGAATCAGGGAGTGGGGGCCAGTGGGGACTTTTGCCTAAAGGTGGTTTAGTTCTCCTTTTTAAGGTGGCCATACATGCTACAATTACAATCTTTCCCACAACCATTGGTCGTACAACAGTTCTTTTGTCCACTCTAATAACATTAAGAGCTGAATCGTCAGATATGCAGGTAAAACAAAAATAATTCTCTAGCTCTGTCTGATGATTCAGCATAAATGTTACGATATTCAATATTTTCAGTCCTGCCCGATCGACGAGACGACAGATATCGGTTGCCTTGTCTCGCACCTTAAATGCAAAAAGATCTTTCGTGCAATATTTGTCAGTCTATGGCCACCTTAAACAATATGGCAGACCTACCAACATGTTTAACTACAAATAAATAGATAAGGGGTTTTTTTTCCCGCACACAATGATCTTTACCGACATACTGCATTGTGTAAGGGAAACAATATGGCAGCACCGACGTATCTACCTAGAGATATACTAAAGCTGAAAGCATTTATATTCCATTCTTACAGCGCAAGGGTTAAATCCCATAGAAAATTGCAGGCTAGACTGCTCGTGCAATCACTCCAGTCCGAACTAATGTAGCGTGACCCAAAGCATTTTTGTATCCATAATGCACAGGAACCCATAACGCCAAAGTCTTTTAGTGTACACAATGGCTGGCCAATCCCTGTTAAGTCTGTGTAACCCTTCATGGATGGCTACAATTTGCAGCAATGACCAATTTGCACGATGCACAGAAGGAAAGGGTAAAAAGAGGAAGGATGTGATACAGCAAGGTGTATATGTCACACACAGCACAACGGACATATTTATTGCTATAGACTCTTCCTCCTTGCACCACAGAGGTATAATATCAAGCCTTATACAGATAAACCCCCCCAGGGGCTAAACTACAGAGGAAACAGACCATATGGCTGCAGGGGGCCCTAATTCATATACAATTTCAATAAATATTGGGTAAAAAGGTCAATCCCTAGACATTTCGGGGGCCTGCAAAATAATTTGCTGTGGGGCCCGGTAATATATAGTTACGCCACTGCAACCGCCCCTTCCAAAAATAAAAATATTTTTACACAATGAAAGAAATTAATTTGTTAAACATTTTCAGTGGTTAAAAAAAGTTATACAGAAATGCAGTTGCTATTTCGCTTTCTGTTTCAATGTAGCAGAATACAGCTTCCCTCAGCCGGCTTCTGTTGCAATGTTTCAGAAGTCAAAGCAGCAGTGCAGAGACTATAAGGGCAGAGACGCGCGCAAAGATTCGGGGAGGTTTAGTCGCCCCGGTGAAAATAATCAGCTCTTCTTCGGGCGACTAATCTTCCCCAACTGCTAGAATCTAAATACGCATGATGCCATTCGGAGCACTTCGTTTTCTGAAGTCAGACGAAATTACCTTACGGGGCAACTTCGGAAACCGAAACGCTCCGAGTGCCATGATTGTAGCTGGCAGGAAGGCTTTTTAGTCGCCTAAGAAGAGGCGATTTATCGCCACGTGATTTATCTCCCCGAATCTTTGCGTGTCTCTGCCCTTAAAAAAAACTTGACAGACACTACTTTCAACAGCAATTGCACACACAAATAGCTTTAAAGGAGAATTCAACCCTAACGTTAAAAAACCCCTACCTCCCCATCCCCACCAAGACCCCCATCCTAAGTGTTACCCCGGGCAAATGCCCCTAACATTTTACTTAACCCTCGGTGCAGATTCAGCCATATTGGAGTTCACGGGCTCCGTCCTCTTCTCTTCGGAATGAGAACGGCGTATCAGCGCATGCGCAGTTGGAGCAATTTTCAGGTCCACAACAACTGCGCATCGCCCAAAAAGTAGCCGAAGTGCCGGTCTCATTCCGAAGATTACCAAAGTGGCTGAAGATGGAGCCTGTGAAGTCCGATGGCTGAATTTGCACCAAGGGGTAAGTAAAACGTTAGGGGCATTTGCCCCGGGGTAACACTAAGGCTGGGGGGAGGAGGGTGGGGATGGAGGGGTAAGGGTTTTTTTTTTAACGTTAGGGTTATATTCTCCTTTAAAAACCTTGAACATGTGCTATGAATGAAGTTCTGTAGAATGACATTTTCCTTATTTGCGTTTGCTAATAATATTAGTGGGAGCTGCCGATGACACGGAAGTAGATTGATTTTCTGGCTTTACCAATGTAGATTATGTAAATGTTGTTGATACCTTTTATTGGCTAACGTAAGTAAGTAAAAATTGCAAGCTTTTGGAGCAGCCAGGCCCCTCCATCAGGCAAAATACCAAACTTTACATTTTCTACATTTTTTTCAATGGTTTACGTGTTAAAACCCTGGCTTTACCAATAAAATCTCATTTTAGCAGAGGAACATTTATTCGGTTCAGTAAATGGCAGGAGAGAGTTGCAGCTCTGTGAGAAATGCAAAAAGTGGGGCAGGTTAAGACTAGGAGCCTCACCTGTATAAACACAGGTAGAAGTGATTTTTGTGCTCACATGTTCAGTGCCTGCTGCATAGGCTGGCACGTCATGGAAATGTACACAGGACTAGGTGGCACTGCTTTACCTGGGCATGTGACTCACTGCACAGCCTCCTGGGCAATTTGACAAAAAAATAATAGATAACATATGCACCAGCAGAACATGTGTTAAGGGGTTAAATGATGATAGCAATCTATAGAGGTTTGAGTTTCGCTTCTCTCTGTGCCACATTAGATGGTTCTTCTGTATAGTCAGTGGTTAGGACAATAAAGCAATAAAAGGTGCACACAATGGTTGGCTATTGCAGATAAATTTAACGTTTAAAGGAGAAGTTATTGGACTTTATGTGTTTGATCCGCCCCCCCCCTGCAATTAACTTACCCCTCTGCCTCCGCATAAAACTGTTTTATTATAGAACAGCATGTGACCATTAAAACAAAGTTGAAGCCCCACTGCCCGTGACGTACTCACCTACTGGACTGGCTGACAAAGTCTCCTCCATCCAGCAGCCTGACTTTGCAGAACAGCACCCCATTGACGAACGGGACAGCCGTCAGCTCCTCCAGGTTAAAGCTGGTCTGGAATTTAAATTTCTTCTTCTTGGTCAGAAAAGCCATGAGTGACACCACCACCACCAAGTGAAAGGAATTCTCAAGGTGTTGCTTGGCTTAAGAGAAAGCAGATGGGATGGAGAAGGCTGGGGTTTGAAGGGTTCTCGGAGAGAAGAAAAAGGAAAAAAAAAAAAAAAGCTAAGGAATTTTCCGATTTTTATCGTCCGTCGACTTCTATGTATCTGTGCTTGGGATGGCCGGCCCTCCCTCTGGAACGTATGCCACACGATTTCACTGAGGAGAGGTAGAATCTTTGGAGCATCTCCAGGGGTAGGAGGAGTGGACCCGCACGCTCCAAACCAGCAGAGATGGGGGGTCTCCAAAACTCACTCTTATTTGCCGTCTCCCCTGCAGAGGGTTCAGTCTTCTTGTTCAAGTCCGGAGCGGTGCAGCGTCTGTTGCTAGGGTGCTAGTCTCCCAGCAGCCAATCGGTGTTCCAGGGGGACATATAGACTCTTCGGGTGAGAGACCGATCTCTTGCCTGTCCTTCCTGTAGCTGCTACAGCTCAGCCAGTGAGTAGCAGGAATCTGAAGCTAACACTGTTCTGGGCAAGGCTCCTCCTTTACCAGGCTCTGTAGGAGGCGGAGTGTGTGTGTGGGGGGGGGGGGGGGGGGGGGGGGGGGGAAGCAGCACTCGGGTTCCAGCAGCCTTCTCAGCACAGCATCATCAGCCTCATCATCATCACCAATAGCTGAAAACAAAACAAACACATCACTGTATGAGGGGGGGGAATAAACACACAGTTTGTTGGCAACACAAAAACCAGTCACTGCCTGGATACATGAAATCAGCTCCGTGCTCCTACAGTACAAGCCAGAGCAATGGGAGCAGCCTTACACATTCCATGCCTTCTGATATTTCTACTGAATAGGGCAGAATATATGCCACAACCAGGGAGGCATAGTTCCCCCCCACTATACACACAAACCCACCCAACATACACACAATGAATATGGATGCTGCAGAGCTATACTCAATCATTTATTGTATTCTCATTATTTTATAAATAATTTTGTATACCCTGGAGGATTCCTCTAGAAGCTGCACCTGCTGCACAGCCTATGACCGTAACCTTGTATTACATGAATAGTAATGGCGCCCAGATACTGGCAAACAGTACATGTTACTACAAATTACACGTGTCCTCCTCAACAGGCAGAAGGGGGGGGGCACCTCGTGAAATAAAAGGAGAAGGAAAGCTTCCAAAGCTGTTTATTGGCAATAGATTAACCACAATAGTGCAAGCTAGAATACTATATTTATTCTGCAGAATGTTTTACCATACCTGAGTAAACTGCTCTAGAAGCTCTGCTTCTTTAGAATAGCAGCTTCCATATTAGCTTGAAGTGACATAATTTCCTGCTCACTCATAGTGCTTGCTCAGATTACAGCATGGAGGGGAGGGAGGGAGAGAGGAGCAAACTGAGCATGCTCAAGCCCTAGCCCTGGATGTTTAAGCTGAAAACAGTAAGTCTGATACAGAAGCCCATGTGACATAATAAAAGGAAAGAAATGCTGTGTTTCTTTTGACAGAGGACAGAGCAGCATTACTTTGAGGGTTTACTGGTGTATTTATATAGACCTTTCTGATAATGCTTATTTAATTTTATTTTTTCTTTCACAATCAAGTCATGTATTTAGAAGAGGGGATCTCCACCCAATGAAAAAAGAGGATATTTTAGTCAACTTTCCAATACACATAAAACATTTTCAATGGTCTTAAAGGGAATGTCAACCCAAAAAATTACCTTTACACTAATAAAAGAAAACCTCATTTTAAGCAACTTTGCAATATGCATTCATTACACATTCATTGAATGGTTTTTAAGTTATGTGTATATGTATTGCAATTGGAAGCAGTGTCTGTCCCTTTCTATGCTCTGCCCGATTGATACAATGTAAAACTTCCGACCTGCAATTAACCATTCAGATAAATAAATTAGTAAAGGGAACAAATCAGATGATGTTCTGGCCAAGACTTAACAGACAGTAATCATAAGAAAGTTATGTCTGACAAATAGTAGTAACAGTCCCCCACTGATTATGTCAGATAGAAGGGATGCACCGAATCCAGGAATCGGCCTTTTTCAGCAGGATTCGGCCGAAGCCGTCTGCCTGGCCAAACAGAATCCTAATTTACATATGCAAATTAGGGCCAGGGAGGGAAATCACGTGACTTTTTGGCACAAAACAAGGAAGTAAAAAATGATTTCCACTTCCCACCCATAATTTGCATGTGCAAATTACGGTTCGGATTCGGCCAAATCTTTCGGGAAGGATTCTGGGGTTCTGCCGAATCCAAAATAGTGGATTTGGTGCATCCCTATCAGATACATGCTTATATATTAGCATTAGCCGACAGTGGGGTTGCCACCTTTTTTTGTGGCCAAAACGGGTAGGGGGTAGGCGGGTGAGGTAGAGGAGTGGGCCAGTGACTCAGGGGGGCAGGGTGAGTGATGTTAGTGGTGGGACTGATGACAAGGCAATCAGCGATTGGCTGATCGTCATGTCATTCACTGTCTGTATTTCCTAATTTGGAAATCCCGACTGTCTGGGTGGAATCAGAACACAGGGCAACCCTAGTTGACAGATATCTTCTGACCTGTCCAATCGACTAAACGACTGAACACCATAATAAAGGGTCTGAAAATCATGCGTCTGTGGCCAGCTTAAAGGAACAGTAACACCATGAAATTAAAGTTGACAATATAATGTAGTGTTGCCCTAAACTGGTACAACAGGTGTTTTTGCTTTGTGGCAGTATAGTTCATATAAACACGCTGCTGTGTAGCAATGGGGGAAATTGAAAAAAGGCTATATGGCACAGGTTAAATAGTGGATAATAGATAACACCATTATGTTCCACAGAGCTTATCTGCTGTGTAACCTAAGCCTTTTCTCCTTTGAATGGCTGCCCCCATGGCTACACACCAGCTTGTTTATATAAACTATAGTAGTACTTATCTGTTATCTACTGTGTATCCTGTGCTTGAATGGCTGCCCCCATGGCTACACAGCAGCTTGTTTATATAAACTATAGTAGTACTTATCTGTTATCTACTGTGTATCCTGTGCTTGAATGGCTGCCCCCATGGCTACACACCAGCTTGTTTATATAAACTATAGTAGTGTTTATGAAGCAAACAGGGCAGTATTACCAGTGCAGGGCAACACTGCATTATATTTTTATTACTTGAAAACATTTATTTTTTGATGTTACTGTTCCTTTAAGACAAGGCGGCTGAGACAGACCTGTCCTGGCTGGGGAACTGAGACTTTTGCAACATTGTTTAGAAAGTAAAAACCAGAAGCGCTTTCAAGAACAATTGGTTTTACAAATAACTATAAACACAATGAAATTCCTTAATAAATTGGAAAGTTGCTTAGAATGAGGTTTTCTTTTATAATGCAAATTTTTATTTGGGGGGTTGACTTGCCCTTTGAGCAAATAACAGGCTAGCAATGCATGCTGGAGCATAATAATTAACAGTTCTCATAATAAAGGCAAAATATGCCTGACATGAAAATATGAAGTCAGCTCCAAACCTCAAAAGATATTTGAGGCACGGAATGGCCAGTTACAAGGGGCAGCAAAAAGCCACCTCTTGTAACTTTAAGAGCCGGAAATTCGGCTCCACTAGTGCAGAGAGCGCAATTGCACTCAATGCACTAGCGATACCGCCACCCTTTGACCCGGTCCGACGCTGATTTTTTTAAGTGCGGAATGGGAAGGGGGGCTGCTGCCTCAGGCGGTGGCAGCCCCAGAGACGCTGCTGCCTACGGGAGAGAGGGGGGGAGGGGTTTTTAGCGCCAGCAGGGTTGAATTCTCCTTTAAGACTCTCATACACAGGTTGATAAAAGCTGCCAGCGGACCGGCAGCTTATTGGCCCATGTGTGGGGACATCTAACAGGCTTCCCTGATTGATATCTGGCTGAAAGTCAGGGAGATCTTGATAGGGCAGGTTAAAAAATCTGCCCGTCCATATTGGATGCATGATGATCCGACTGTTGGACCCTAGAGCCCACGATCGGATCAGCCCCGATATCACCCACCTAAATGTGCGCATATTGGGTTTGTCGACATCACCATACGAGCGTATCTTTTGGTCTATGGCCACCTTTAAAGGTGAACCACCCCTTCAACTAAACACTAAAAGAAAACAAAAAAAAAAAACAGGTTGACTGTACCAAGATAAGCATTTGCAACCTATCCCTAGAAACAATTAGCAGTGTGCGTGTGAAACACAACTAATAACATTGGTTCAGCAAATAATGGCGGCACGTGCCCAATGTCCTTCTAAGTCTGTTTGCTTATACTTTTAATTCTACAATGTCCCCACCCTGTGGGTGATGTTCCCTGCCAAGCATAATATTCCCTCCCAAATAAAGTCACGCTGCCCTCTCATTAGTTACCCTGGCGGTAAAAACCTAATTCCATTTTATTCTGCCTGGCTGCACCCACGAACATTCACATCTGCCTTTAGCCTGCATTGAAACATCTGTGTGTCAGAGCCCTAAAATAACACGTGCAATGAAAAATAAGTACACATATGGGATCCGTTATCCAGAAAGCTTTAAATTACGTAAAGGCTGTCTCCCTTAGACTCGGTTATAATCAAATAATCCGAATTTTAAAAAAATTATTTCCTTTTTCTCTGTAATAATAAAACAGTAGCTCGTTTTGTAATAACACTTATATAGGTATGTGATCCGTTATCCAAAAAGCTCTGAATTACACAAAGGTTGTCGTCCTAGATTCCACTATACTCAAATAATCCAGATTTTTTTAAAACGATATCTGTGTAATAATAAAACAGTAGCTTGTACTTTATATAAGATATAATTAATCCTTATTGGAGGCAAAACCAGCCTATTGGGTTTATTTAATGTTTATATGATTTTCTAGTAGACATGAAGATTACAGAAATATCTGTTATCCGGAAAACCTAGGGATTGACTTCCCCTTTAAAGGGGGTTGTTCACCCTTAAATTAATTTTTAGTATGATGTAGAGAGTGTGATTCTGAGAAAATTTGCAGCTGGTTTTCATTTTATATTTGCAGTTTTTGTGCTTTTTTGCTTTTTATTCAGCAGCTCTTCAGTGTGCAATTTCAGCAGTCTGGTTGCTAGGGTCCAAAACTATCCTAGCAACCATGCATTGATTTAAATAAGAGACTGGAAAATTATGAATATGAAAGATTAGTAATTTTAAGCAGCAATAACAATAAAGGTGTGGCCTTACAGAGCATTTGTTTTTAGATGGGGTCAGCGACCCCCGTTTTGAAAACTGTAAAGAGTCAGAAGAAGAGGGCCAATCAATCAAAAACTACAGAAAATAAATAATGAAGACTAATTGAAAAGATGCCCATTCTAGAACATGCTAAATGTGAACTTAAAGGTGAACCACCTCTTTAGGTTAACTTTTAGTATGTTCTAAAAATTCTAAAATCGAATGATTTGTAAGGCTACAGATATGTTCTTATTGCTAATGGACTCTCCTGTTCTTATTCCAGTCTATTATTCAAATCAATGCATAGTTGCTAGGGTCATTTGGACCCTAGCAACCTGACCGCTGAAATTGCAAACTGGAGAGCCGCTGAATACAAAGCTAAATAACTCAAGGACCGCAAATAATAAAAAATGAAAACCAATTGCAAATTTTCTCGGAATATCCCTCTCTACATCATAATGAAAGTTAACTCATTAGGGGAACAACCCCTGTAAGTGACAGCCACAGTGTGTGGGTGACTAGTAGTGACTATATGAGCAATACTTGTGGCCTGTGAGTAATAATAATAATAATCACATGCTGGAAACAATATCCCTACAAGTGACACTACGTATGACACAGTATCACTATGACAATCACTACACAACTAACAGTCTGGAGGTGAATGACATTTTATCAGTGTAATTATATATATA
>CM044446.1:7016476-7027192 GCA_024363595.1 Xenopus borealis
TATATGGTCACAGAACAAACCCTCAGTGACTTCTAAAATCCTTATCATTTACTGTAGGGGCCACATTATAATACTTGGTAGTATGGGACAGCCATTGGTATGCAAATTAGCATGGCAGGGCGATTTATTCTCAGTTTGGATTAAACTGAGTATCTTTAAAAGTTTAATATAACTTTGTTTCTCAGATATGAAACTCATATACAACCTTTACTGAAATGGATATTAGTCAGTAAAATGCCAGTTTAAATACAAATTTCACTATAAAAAGCTATTTAAACCAAACAGGAATCCAGCTACTGGGAAATATAAGTGAGAATAGCTATTACAATGCTTGATTCTTGCCCCAGGTCAGGACATGTAAGCCTTTTAGTAATGCCCATTTAATCTTCTCCTGGGTGATGCTGCATTAGCTGTTACAGGATACACATATTGATCCAAAGGCCGGAACAGTTCCACATCACGCCACACATCTATAATTATAATAAAAATCAATTTATGGCACAAATGGGATCTCTGTGCAGGCTGCCCAGATGTACAGTGCCAGTTGGGTTTGTGAAATTTATATTGCTACTCAGAATTCCCCTACCCATGCAATTATTTGGGTAATATCGCTATTTATTTTGTCAGACTCAATTCATATCTGTCCTATTGCAGTAGAGCAGGCACTCAGAGAGATGTGCATACAGATTGCAGTATACCTGGTACACGAAGGCACAGCCTCACGCGTTTCACATCTCACAGACACCATATCATTTCTGCAACAATGTGATTGTGTGGTGCAGCCAAGAGAATGCCAGGCTGCAGGTGTGTCACTCCCACTTTTTATTGTTATTGTGTGTTAAATGTATTTATATTCCACAGCACTGGGCAGTAGATGGGTGTGTACTTTAAACATACTTATTGCATGCAAGTACTGACAAGAGCAGGAGGTAAAGAGAGCTCCGCTTCAGTAGAGCTTAGGGGAGCACATTAATGCAGATTATCATTGGTGCATTGCAGCTAGGGTTGCCACCTTTTCTTGAAAAAAATACCGGCCTTCCTATATATTTTTCTTTTTTTCCTATTAATAACATTGGGATCAACCATCAAAAATACCGTCCAGGCCGGTAAAATACCGGCCAGGTGGCAACGGTAGTTGCAGGGGGTGCAATTGGGCCAGGGCTCGCACCCCCGCAGGGCATCCCCGGCAGATTGAGCCTGCCGCAGCTGGCTGGAGGCAGCAGCGGTATAGAAATTTTGCATGGATGTGGGTGGGGGGACCCAACTGCATGGCCCGAACCAGGGCCCGCCCCACCTAGTTCCATTACTGGCAGCACTTGTGGGCTTTTGTGGGGTTCTACCAGATGCTCTGGTTTCTTCCCATGCTCCAAAACCATAGTGTGTGTGTGAATGTGATAGGGACCTTAGATTGTAAGCTCCACAGGGTCATGTGAATGATGTATAATTATCACATCATGAGGGACATGACATCATCATATATAGTGCCAATGGTCTACCTTGAAGCTTTCTACAACATAAGCTGAATGGGGACCCATCCAAACCATTGCTTTGAGGTGCAAACGTCTGTAGTGTAAATAATATTGGAGAGCTCACTATAGTAGCAGTCACACCCATGTCCTCCTCCCAAGGCCACCCAAAGCATTTCCTGAAGGGTCTAGTGGATGAAAAAACCGGACTGGCTAGTGTTAATAATAAGTCATGGCTTGTCCACTCAGGTTGCTGACAGGCCTTATTCTGAAGCAAAGCAGTCATTAGTTATCAAGCTGACATTTTTGCAAATTCAGTAACGTGCGAGAGGCCCGATCCTTTGATGTTCCCAACAGAATTACTGCTGCAAAAAATAAGCCTTTATGTTGTTCTTTAGTGGTGTAACTAGAGTGCGCCGGGCCCACCTGAAAAAAAATCTTCAGAGGGGCCCGGCACAGTTCAGTCCCTATCCTCCTTACACTGTTCAAAAAGAGCTGGAATCGCCCGAAGTTGCTTCGTGAGGAAACTTCCGGCGATTCCGGAAATCGCAGCGCTGCGTGTGTATTAGCGCTATTGCGATTTTAACAGGCGGCGGACAGGGAGAAGGCAGTTCGGGGAGATTGTCGCCAGCGATTAATCGCCAGGTGACAGAATCTCCCCGAATCTCCCTGTCTGTCCCAGACCTAAGAAATTACTGCTGCTGATCAAAGAGGGATATTTAGCCAGGTGTGGGGCTTCTCCTCTCTAAACATTCTGTCCCTTTCCATTATACAATGACTGCATCCTTATACTCCTTCTTCTTTCCATAGGTTTGAAACGATTAGCACTTCAACACAAATGGGGTCTGTCACTCGACTTAGACTATTTGTTGAGGTGAGTCTCCAAAGGGTACGGTGAGTGAGGGTTATATATATATATATATATATATATATGTATATATATATATATATATATATATATATATTTGTTTTATTAATTGGCATTCTGTAGCATTAAAATAAAATGCTTTACACAGAACTCATAGGGGGGGAAAACTGCAGGTTGAACACTGGCATAATAATAAATTAATCTGGAAGATCTTCTCCAACACAAGCAAATTTATTGTATCCAGTAGCAGCTGTACAAAGTGGCTTCATATAAACTACATATTAGATTTCATGCTGTCCCTTTATAATTCGTTATTCTAACTTCTGTTTTTATATACTGAGATTAATCATCTCATTCAGTTCTTCATCCTTGGTCTTGACCTCACTGTAAAAAAAGATGCCCAACCTGCTGCATTCTAAATATTCCCTTTTAACCCTGACATGTTACCAAATTCCTTTAAAATGTCCATTGTATTTTCCAATGAAACCCCTCTACCACCTAAATAAATCAGAGCATCATCAGCATATAGTTCAATTCTGTATGCTCTATTTTAAGGCCTATAAATATTTTGTGCAACTATACAGACTATGAGAAAACTTTGGGGCTGTTCCTGCTGAATTGTGCTTAGTACAGGGAATACCTATGCTGCCATAGTTTAATGGGAACTCTCTGTAAAGACTATGAGCAAATTTAGGGACTATTCCTGCTGAATTGTGCTTAGTACAGGGAATACCTATGCTGCTATAGTTTAATGGGAACTCTCTGTACAGACTATAAGCAAACTTAGGGGCTGTTCCAAATACCCCAGAACTCATACCAAGGTGGAACAGTGACAGATTCATAGATAAGTATTTGTTCTCTCTGCACTGACAGCTTGGGTGGGGGGAGAGGAATTTTAGTAAAGTTACGAGCCAAGTTACCATGGTGCAGGACAGCAGGGCCCCCACAGGCGCGGGGCCCAATTGGGCGTAATTGGTCCAATCAGCCTAAGGCCAGCGCTGATTACATGTAACCTAAACCTAGATTTACATCTTGTGAGTAGGGTTGCCACCTGGCCGGTAAAAATGATGGTCGATCCCAAAGTTATTAATAGGGGAAAAAAATGTAAATATATAGGAAGGCCGGTAGTTTTTTCCAGAAAAGGTGGCGACCCTACTTGTGAGTCACTGTCTGACATAATTGCTCAAGAGTTGGGCTTCAGGTGTTGTTTACTGATTTACAAACTGAGTCAAACTGGGTTGGTGGAACACTGAGAAAAAACCCAGTTGGCCCTGGCCCTCATGGACCCTGCTGTCCCAGACCTGCTCCCTGCCTGCCCCCAACCACCCTCTCTGGCTCCAGTCACAGCCCTGATACACAAAGGGACTAGAAGGGGCTTTGCGACTGGGGCAGGGGGTCCCTGAGGCAGCAGCCCAATCCAACACAATTTACTACAATCCTACAGCCCTGAGCAACCGGAACAGGGGAGCCCACTGGGGCCTTTGTTGTGGCTGTAGGTGGAGAATGAAGATTCAAGGCAACGTTTAATATGAGAGTGTCCTGTTAAAGGGAATGAGCCGTTCCCTGTGCGCTGCCAGTGTAATAGGAATTGTATAGGGAATCTCTGACTTAGTGACTGAGACTCACTATGGGATTTTTAAAGGCGTATTCATCAAAGGGTGAACTTTCACTTCACCCATTGATGAATACGCATTGCAAAATCCCATAGAAATTAATTGAGAGCTGTGGAATTTCCCTCTAGTGGCGGAACTTCACTCTTTGATGAATCTATCCCAATATGTCTTGGTAGAACTGGTAAACGTAACAATGTTTTGGGGCCCTAAAGTGAATTTACTGCGGGGTTCAGTAACATATAGTTGCGTCACTGATCTTGGGATGCATCTAATCCTGATTTTGTTTAAATAAGCTGCACCTAGTTTTGTACATAGTCTCGTATTCATTGGCTGTTATCTGACCATAAAGGCAATCATTGGACATAATGAGATGACTGGCTTGGTTTAACAGTGGGCAGGGATCCTTTGGCTTTCTTACTGTGATACATCAGAGGGTCAGTATCTCATGTATAACATTTTCTCTAAAGGATGTACTAATGTTTTAACCTCCTCGTCCTGGGAGCAAATGTGTATTAAATATCCTTATAATGGAGGAATAATATCCATACTATATAAAGAAATACTTCATTCTTTAATTCCCTCTCCCCCAATCTATACCAAACAATGGGAAAGTTGGGCAATGCCATAGATGAATCTACATGGCAACAGACTTGGATAAATACAGCTAAGACTTCAATAAAACATTTTGACACAGGAAACATTATATAAGGTAATATCTAGATGGTATATGGTCCCTACAAAACTACACAAATATTACCCTACTTCTAGCCCGCTTTGTTTCTAGCCCGAGTTGTTACTATTTATCTTTACAGCAGCAAAGCAGACTATTGCTGCATCCTGGAAAAAATGTTCCATCCCTATGACCGTGTTCCGTTGTAAAATTAACTGGTTTATGGTAAATGAGAGAATGTTGAGTATAACAACAGATAAATACAATACTTACACCAAAATCTGGACGCCTTGGATAACAAATGCCAGGTTACAATAAAAATGCCCAACAAGGAATTTATGGTACTAGGATTTACACTGTAATATTAAATTTATACTTATATATAAGTATATAAATATACTTATTTATACTATGTATCTATGTGAAATGATGAAGATGGAAGTTTTCATTCGATTTACAGAGTACTAGAATGGGAAGACTATGCCCTCCTCTGCGTAGGATATTGTAGTAGAAATTCTCTGAAAGTAAAAATGTATAAAAAAAAATTACTTGTTATCCAATGAAAAGTTTTGAAAAGAGGCAACACTTTATTGATTATAATGTCATGATCACGGCTGGCTTGTGACAGGACTACAGATCCCATTATTAGGGATGCACCGAATCCAGAATTTGGTTTGGTATTCAGCCTGGATTCAGCCATTTTCAGCAGGATTCGGATTCAGACGAATCCTTGTGCCTGCCCGAACCGAATCCAAAAAATCATGTGACTTTTCTTCACAAAACAAGGAAGTTAAAAAAAATTTGCCCGCACACTTTGTGCTAGTTTACATATGCAAATTAGGGTTCGGATTCGGTTCGGTATTCGGCCAAATCCTTCACAATCCAAAATAGTGGATTCAGTGTATCCCTACCCATTATGCACTATGATTCATTGGTTATATTAATATAGGGAAATCCTATTACTTAAACATGGATAATAGCTGCAAAAGTACCCCAATTAAACTTATAAAAATCTTAATTTGCTTTGCTGCCTCAGGAGCCTGTCTTGTACCCAATGACATATCAATGAATAGCAATATTATTTGGAGTGCTGATTCATCCAACGCCAACAATATCTAGTATCAGTATGTGCATCCATCTTGCTTGATTGGATATTGATGTAAAAGAGGGCTTATTCATATACAGTACATACCTTGTGTCGTATGATGACACTGAATAGCAGGGTTTCTGCAAAGAGAAAATAAAGATTTATTCAAGTAAACACATCAAAGGCCAAAGCCAAATAGCTTTTTGGCCATTAAAAGTAAAAATGATACTTACTGCCAATGGTTTCAATACTAAACAAAATTAAAGAGAGACGGAAAGGCCAATTTATAGTCAAGACTTACCTTCGCAGAAACAGGGCTTTTACGCCTGCTATTCAGCTTGCGCTTCCGGGCTAACCTCTGCGCTCTGTAACATCAAAGGAAGGTTTGTTACTCAAGTAAAAAGAAATACTTGCCCCCAAAGAAAGGTTCTGAAGAGAAGAGGGGAGGGAACCAGGAACAGACAATCTTCATGTTTCATAGTACAGAGGCAAATACTTACTCGGCCAAAACAGTGTTTCTCCACTGCTGATATTCCAGCTGAGCAGCAGCTTCTCTCTCCAACCTCTCTCTGTAAGGAAAGCAAGGTTAATAAGGAATCTTTTGTCTTATAGGTGAAATCCATATAAATGATGATAATGATGATGAATAAATGTAATGCAGACAGTCCCCGGAGTACAAGATAGGGTCTGCAGGTTTGTTCTCATGCTGAATTTGTAAGTTGAAACATTTAAATTTCTTATCAAATGCAACATAGACAGATATTTGTCTTAACATAGTATTTCTTTTTAACTTTCTGAACTCTGCAGTAGAGAACACACACCAGAGGGGATTGGGGCAGGTGGTTTATTAAAGCTAAATGCTAATAGATTCCAAGCAAACTCACTATGTTACTGTAATAGCCTCTGTTTATAAGTGTGAGTTGTATCTAAGTAGGCTGTTTACAACTCAAGGACTCCCTGTACTGGTTCAGTCCTGGTAATTAGCAGCTACAAAATCTGGTAATTAGATTTGCTATTTTACTGGCTAAGGAAAAACCTAACCTTTCAATGTTCAAGCCTGCCTGAATAAACAACAGCTCGACGGCTGATGGAGGAACCGGCTCCTGACGCTCCTGTTTTTCCCTCTCAGGTAGAGGACTGTGAAAAAGGTGAAAGATAATGGGTTACATTTAGGGATTTAAATACATTTATGAGATGTACAAAGTTAGAGATCATGTGCATACAGTAACATAATTAGGCGGGTCTGGGTACAGAATCTCCAACTACCTCTACCCCTGAACTAAACTCACTACCCTCCACTCCCCTGGGCACCAATACCTTCCTGATACACCCTATGGAGTGTGAACGCTTGTACAATGTCCTGCACCCTTGGTAGCTACACCACTGTGCAGAGAAATCTAAATCTGCAACACCAATGGGCACATTATAGGAGAGTTCAACCTTGTACCATAAAAAACCCTACCCTACACAAAACCCCCTCCCTCCCCCCCCCAGCCTAGCCCCTGTGGCAAATGCCCCTAATTTTTTACTTACCACTCCATGCAGATTCTGTCCTCGAGAGTTCACGGGCACCATCTTCTTTTAATTGGTCTCCTTCAGAATCGGAGCTGAGTTTTGGAGCATGTGTAGTTGGATTAAATTTCCGGTCTCGAACAACTGCGCATGGACATTTTCGTGACTCTCGATGGATTGTTGCAGCTGTTCAGGAACAGAAATTTACTCCAACTGTACATGCGGCGAAAACAAAGATCTGCTTCTGAAGTTTAATGAAGAAAAGAATATGGTGCCTATGAACTCCCGAGGACAGAATCTGCATGAGGGGTAAGTAAGAAATAAGGGGCATTGGCCCGTGGATAAGACCTAATAGATTCCCGCAACCAACAGACTTGTTTTAGCAGTAGATTTTCTATGTTATATAAGGGAACATACTTACAAGATCTCAATGGCTTGCCAGTAGTCTGGCATCCTTAGACGTGGCAGTGGTGCGGTCAGGTCCATTGGTCTGTAATAAAAGCCATGGTTAGTAAGAGATCTGTACCGAGTGCTGCCTAATACAAAAGAGGTACATATTTTGTGGCTAAAGGGTAAAATTCAATCTGAAAACTCAGAAATGCTGCAAAAATAACATGCAGTTAGGTGGGATGCACTAACTACTCGTTGATCCTCCATAAAGGGAAGTTAGAAACCAAATTCAAACTGTAGCAAAATAAAAGCACATTTCTTTGAAAGCTTTTTTTTCCTAGATAGGATAATTAAAATTATTGGTTCCACAAGATATTTATAAATGTATTTTCACTGAAAGCAATATATATATATATATATATATATTCGTCCTGACTACATATACCATTACAACAAAGAAGCAGTAGTCAGCTCCTCTCCTGGAGAAACGTGATACTGGTTCAGACCTGTAAATTGCTGCAGCTACAATATATGGTAAAGAGATTTGCTATTTTCAGTATGGCAGTTTACACTTTTGTTACAAGGTAAGGTGGGGAAGCAGACTCCTGCTGCTCTTTCTTTCCTCTGTGTGTGCCATTCATACCAGAGCTCCATCCAGATACAGACAAAGCCATTTGCCCAATAATCTCTGGATGAATCTCTTTGCCTTGGTGAGCTGCATTTTTCTGGCTAAGGAATAAAGCTGGCTATAGACGTAAAGATTTTTGAAAGACCCAATGGTTATCGTGAGACCATGATCGATGTTTAAATGTGTCCATCAACTACAAAGACCATTTCAGGCGGTATTGACAGCAAAACTGAAGATCTCTGCCTGATTGGCCCTGCAAACATAGACAGATTGCACGGGGACCAATAAAGACTTTCTAACCTGGCCAATAAATCTTCAGAAAAAAATCGTAAAATGTACGATCGTTCCAATCCCACTAACCGCACGATAATTTGACAGATTGGTCGGATTTCCCGAAGATCAGTCATACGGCAGAGAAAGATCTTTGTGTCTATGGGGACCTTTAGAGAAGCTGGGGAAGCTAAGAATGGTGGAGTCAATGCCCTGTTTGCCCTCAGTTGAAGGAAAACCTAATCTGTGTATTGACTCACCTTGTTGGTGGCCCCATAGGGGGCAGACTTAATCCATCACTGCCTGAGGTCGTCGTCTTCTTCTGCTCCTCCATTGGGAACAGCACGGAGGACACAGGTGGAGCTGTGGTCTTTATGTTCCTCATACGTGGGGTGGAGCGAAGGCTGAAAAGGAGAAAATAGGGTATATTTCAGGGGGATTCAGAAGGTAAACCTGTACTTTCAGGGTTCAGTTCTGACCAGCAAATAGATATCATAGGCAAGACCTTTCTTCTTATCCACCCTAGTGTTCCACAGGCAGAAGGTATGTGGTAAGAGATTCTTTTAATACCAAAGATGTATTTAGCAATCCCTCTCATTGGCTATTGGTAGGAGGTAAAGAATGGTGTACTTCTATTGGAAGGAGGTAAGAGTGGGCCTATAAATAGTTTGAAACTTTGCTGTGAGGTACAGAGAGCAGAGGTTACAGGCGCAGGGTAGTCCTGTCCTTACAGAGCCTTATTTCAGACTGTGCCCACAGGTGCTCCCCAACCTGTGCACCCAAATACAGGAAAAGAGTAGGATTGAGAATGCCCAAATGCCTCCCACCCATCATAAATACACCACTGCCAAATACAAACAGAACTGTATTCATAGGGGCAGCTGCAGGTCTCTGCTCTATGTCTTGGCGGGCAAATTTCCCCTATGTGCAGTGAGTGCAAAGTGCAAAATCCAGAGAATTCATTTTGTTGCTCTTTGCACCTTGCCCTGCTCATAGTAAATGACCCTTATAAATAAAAATCACCTACTTTATACCAGTTACCTCTGAATTTTGATGGAGCCACACAAATACATGCTAAATCTAGTGATGGGCGAATCTATCCCGCTTCGCTTCACCGAAAAATTTGCGTAATTCACGAATTGGCAAAAAATTTGCGTCATTTTGTCGCACGTTACATTTTTTTTGACGCGCGAATAAATTCGCCCATCACTAGCTATATCTAGAATGAATTACTACAATGCTTTAGGAAACAGTAACACCAGCAGCTGAAAATATGTTATTACTAATATTGTAGCAGAGACCTGCAATAAGATGGTCTCGCCTGTGGTCCACAATAAGCGGCCTCATTCCAACTCGTCGGCTCCCCGCTGATGGTCGTCTCACCCAAATTATGCTTTGGAGTGCTAATGAGGAAAAAATTATTCGTTAGTGTATTCGTTTGTAATTGGGGTGCAACTCAAACGTTCACATGGCTTTAATATAAACACTGAAAAAAACATTTGGCCACTAGGGCCTAGACCTAAATATTTATAGGGATCCCTAACCCCAAAATTATTAGGACCCTTCTGCACACAAATATCTGCTCTCTCCCTTGAATTAGGCCCAGCCTATGGCTGTCTTGTTGTGTTTGGTAGCCGAGGATGAGGAGAGTATAACAGTGAAATTCACAATTGCAGCAATCACTACACATGTCGAATTAGACCCGGGGGCGAAAATGTTGTTGTGCGGGGCCCCGTGATTTCTAATGGCGGCCCTGTGTACCATAGAAAGCATTCAGATCACTGCAATTATGTAACAGTATCAGCTTGACTATGTGGTATCAATAAAAATGATTTGTTTGGCACTGGCATGAAACAGACACATAAAACACATGAACCATAAGCAGTGAGCAGACCTTATGCACATGCTGAATCTGAAAGATACCGGCACCTAAAAGCAATAATAGTAAAAAATGACTTACCTGTGGCGGAGTCGAACTGGATATTTTGGAAAAGATCAAGGAAGAAAGGATAAAAGAAGTGAGCGCATGATTAAAGAAATATATATAAGAGAGAGAGAGAGAGAGAGAATATGCACATGTATCCAGGGCAGCCATTAGAAATCACGGGGCTCCACACAACAAAATTTCCGGAGCCCCCTGGGTCCCGCCGACACACTCGCACCCAAGCCCCACCCCTGGTGGTCACGGCTCCCTTATAAGTAAAAAAAAAAA
>CM044446.1:7139350-7150671 GCA_024363595.1 Xenopus borealis
GTCCCTTAATATCTTGGAATAAAAATAAAAGAAATAATGAATGTAAATGAAAAAGGGTTTACTTATCCTTTAACAACACTTTTCCATAAGAATTGTAATACAACTACTGAAAAAAGCACAAAGAAGCAGGTGCGTGGCCTCATTCTGAAAACATTCCTTTTTATTGTTTTATTTTTTTTTTTTTTGCCAAGTTAATGTGAGATTCCAACACTGAAACAGGCATGATGAAAAGAAAAGGGGGAGAAAGGGATATTAAGAAGAAGGAAGAAATGAACCTATCAAGCAAGATGATGTGATAAAGTGAGGTTAGAAAGAGGCCCCAAATCACATGGTTGAGGTATTTGGAAGAATGTTTCTGTACGTTGTTGTAAGAGGAGAAAAAAAAACAAAAAAAACTTTGAGGACACCCAATAAACCTTTGTAAAGAGAGCACATTGTATTATTCTCAGTACAGCCTAGATTACAACATCATTATAGACATGACAGCAATAGAATCTTCTTTAGCTCCAAATTTACACATAGAAACTAAAATCTCTACAGGACGTACTCCAAAGCCAGTTGGGGTTTAAAGGCACCTTCATTAGTTTGTAAGTAGCGACAGGGGTTGCACTTAAATAATAAAAATAAAATACAGTTCTCCCCTCTTGGCCAAGCTAAGAGCGAAACAGACGGGCAAGAGCAGCACTACACATACGGCCGATTCGGTAGAAATTCATACAGCTTCCGGAAGCACTTTATACAAACCGAGCAGTGAAAAATACACACAGATCCTATGGATAAAAATTCCTTTGGTACAAATTCACCAAGTAAGCCTACAAAAATAGTCCCTTAAAATATATAAACACATTTTAAATTAAAAAAAAAAAAAAACTTTTTTTTTTTTTTTAAATTTAATTTACCATTTATTTTAGAATTTTTTATTTATTTATTTATTTTTACTTTCCCTTCATCCCTGAGTCATTGTATTTCTGCACTGTAAGGTAAGTGGGCGTTGAATCTGATTTCCCATTTTGGCAATAAGGTTTTTAAAACTCCCGCAAACTTGAAATTTGATCAAAATTTATTTTTAAAAAAAAAACCAAAACACATTTTCTAAATTTGGGTGAATAGGATCAACCCGAAAACTCCCCGAATAGTCAGACTCGAGTTCTTAAAGGGAAAGTGTATGGTAAATCTCGAAAATCGGAATCGGATTTTTACGATTCCCTAGTCTGATTTGACAGCTTTGGCCATTAAAAAACTTGAAAATTTGAAATTCGACCCTTAGTAAATCTGTAGACCAGAGTATCCCTTGTGAGGGGTATCCCATGTGAATGGCTTCAGATTGGGTTTGCATCTTTATGGGGAGGCGCAGCTGCGTCTCTTACTGCCAAATACGCCAAAACAAATCAGATTGGGAGCGGTTGTGCCTCGTTCTATGGTCCGTGTGCAGAATCCTCATCTCAGGGGTGAAGGGGTCTGTACAATGGGAAGCATCGACTACTTCCTATATAATAATTATAAAATAACAATAAAGCTAGGTGTCCTCCCACAGATGTGTGGAAAGGCATCAGCACCTTGAGAAACTTTAAATAGCTTCATTTAATTAAGGCTTCAAAGCACCAGAGATTTTCACAGTGGGAGGTAGCACCGGTTGGCTGAGCCTCTCCTTGTTGCACCAGTCACTTTCTTCTTACAAAAAACAAGCTTTGGCTTCCCCCCAGTTCCACGTAAAGAGGAAGGCGGGGGAGTCATTTACCTTAATTCTGTTAAATAAAATATATATATATATATTTTTCATATTGCACTTCACAATGCTCTCAATGTTTTTGTTTCAGTTAGACCCTCCCTGGCAGAATTGGGAGTAACTGAAGCGCTTAGATATAGGCGGTGGTGTATCAGAGGCATAAAAGCATTCTCACTTGTGTTGTCATTATCAATACCTTATCCCTTTGCTCTTCATTCCGCTAATGATCCTGCTCCCCCACTACAGAAACGGGGAGC
This sequence comes from Xenopus borealis, assembly GCA_024363595.1. Taxonomy (NCBI): domain Eukaryota; kingdom Metazoa; phylum Chordata; class Amphibia; order Anura; family Pipidae; genus Xenopus; species Xenopus borealis. The sequence continues at coordinate 7,141,334 of CM044446.1, forward strand.
TTGGGTAGATTCTTTTTTTTTGCAAGGTCCGTGGATCACTTTAGGGATAAAATTAGATGAACAAGTCTCAGGAAATAAAATGCCAAATGCGAATGTCTTTTATTTTTAAAGGAAGCAGACACTTCCCACTTCCAGGTGAAAGGTCATGCCAGGGGTCAGTAGCGGGAGATTTAGCACGTCGACAATTGGGAGCTGAGCCGGGTCCTGGGTTCGAAAGATAAGAACAGTCTGATGCCAGCGTCCGTCTTGGACCTACAACAAATAATACACGTGGGATTCTTATCAACTCTACGCATTTACAATATATGGAATTGCCTTTAAGTTAACTTTTAGTATGTCATAGAAGGGCCACTTCTAAGCAACTTTTCAACTGGCCTTCATTATTTATTTTGAAAGAATTCTTCTTCTGACACGCTCTTGCTTTCAAATGGGGGTCGCTGACCCCATTTAAACAAAAAATGCTCTGAAAGACTACAGTTACTGCTACTTTTTATTACTCATCTTTCTATTCAGGACCTCTCCTATCCTTATTCCTGTATGGTTGCTAGGATGACTTGGATCCTAGTAACAAGATAGCTGACATTGTAAACTGGAGACCTGCTGAATAAAAAGCAAATTATCTCAAATAATAATGAGAATGAAAACCAATCCTCTCAGTATATCTCGAATAAATCCTACATTCGAAATTCGATCGAATTTGTTCGAACTTCGAATCCTTCACGTGAATTTAGTAAATCGGCCCCTGAGGGAACAGTAATACATCCATACAATTCATTAATTAATTAAGTAATTGTTCATATAGGACACTGAGAAATGGTAGTGCCGTGTTCTGGAGCTTTCTGGACATTAATACATTTGCATTCCTGAATATTCTTTTGTTTTTGTTGGAAATGAAAAATATTTCTCCCGTAATATTAGGTTAATGGTTATAAACAATAGATTTTATCTAGACGATATTCCACAGAAGCTTATGGTGCATGTGATATAGTTCAGTTTTGATGAAGCTTTTTACAAGGCAAGTCATTTCTGGTTGAACTGGTAGTAATGGAGTAAAGGGCTTCGTCCTCGGTACATTGTGTTTCCCCTCTTTTCTTTTTAAAAAAAACACACACCTAGTTTATAAATAACCTTGACTGTGGCATTGCATGTAGCGTCTCAGTGTTTGCCAACAACATGGACGTATGCAAGGGAAGACCAGATGAGTAGGAATTTGTAAAGAAGATTTGAATATATTGGGAGGTTAAGCAGCTGATGAATTTTCAACACTGATAAATTCAAGGTTCTGCACTTTTATTTAGACACATTATCCATAATATTTTGAAGTTGTTTTTGCATTCTTATTCATGAGCCTAAGCATGATGGGATAGTAACTGGAGCTACATGCTCTTTAATATATAGGTATGGGATCTTTTATCCAGAATGGTCAGAAGATCCGGATAATGGATCTTTCCGTAGTTAGGATCTTCGTACAAGAAAATGTAAAAATGAAATGAAGACTAAGTATATTTTAGCTTGGGTCAAGTACAAACTACTGTTTTATTATTACAGAGGAAAAGGAAATCTGCTGAGCAGAATTCATGAGTTTCATCAATGGCAGCTGTTATAATTGATTCAATAGCTGCTATTCCTGTGAACAGTCTGAAACCAGCTCAGCTTTAAAAAGTGTTGGAAGGCGGACAACCCCTTTAATGATATACAGTATAAGTGCACTGGGCTGTCCATTAACTGCAGGCTCTGGTTGGCTCTCAAAAAGACTTTTATGGCCTCACTGCTTAAAAGCTCAATAGACCTAATTAGGGGATGTAATTTTATTGTAATCTGGCGTTCAAACATGTAGTATAACAAAAAACTAGCCTGCTATATACACTGCTCGAATGGGGATGCCTTTAGCAGACTAGAAATGTAGCTTCCAGGAGGCAACGTAAAAGCTGGTCTATTTCATATACAGGTATGGGATCCATTATCTGGAAATCCGCTATCCACAAAGCTCACAATCGCGGAAAGCCCTTCTCCCATAGACTCCATTATAATCAAAATGATTTCCCTCTGTAATAATAAAACAGTATCTTGTACTTGATCCCAACTAAGATCGGAAGCAAAACCAGCCTATTGGGGTTATTTAATGCTTAAATGATTTTCTAGTAGACTTAAGGGATGAAGATTCAAATTATAGAAAGATCTGTTATCCAGAAAACCCCAGGTCCCACACATTCTGGATAACAGGTCCCATGCCTGTACTTTACCTATTCGTGCCCTCAAGATGATTTATTACAAGCCAGCCTGTTTACAAGTGTTTTGGCAAAGACTCAAAGCACTATGGAAAAATGAATTAATTGCATTGGCACAGCAACTTGTAAACATACTGGCTTTGTAATAAATCTCCTTGAAGGCACGAATAGGTAAAGTATTTGATATATATGTATATTTGCACCCTGGTAATTCAAGGAAAAGTATTACCTTTTATAAAAATGACAAATTCATCGTCATACTGGTAAAAACAAGGTTACTGAAAGCAAATATTTAGCATTGGCTGTAGCAGAACAGAATTACTGGCAATAATATTTAGCTGCGGATAAAACTGATGTTCCAAATTAAATCGCCAGTAAATGGAGCATCTAGGTGAATAACAACATTCCATATTTTATCAGCTGGAAGTTCTGGTTTGGCTTCTCACTTTACTTCCTAGAAAAGGACGATCCTGTGTAACAGCCCTGGTTAATAAACCTGATGCTTTCAAAACATCTGGCGGCGGCTTCATTCAGCTTTATGTGCCCATTACGTTACCTTGCAGCCATCCTCAGACACCTCTGGCTGAAACATTCCTCCTGCGCCCAATATATGTCCGTTCCAGGCCTTGAAGCGTATTGCTTTGGATGATTTCTCCCACACGGTCACATTCAGACAATGAAAAGTGATGCTCTGCGCAGCCTCAGAACTCAGCAGGTGAAGGAAGTTCATCTGGACCCTGCCGACCCAAAACTCCAGCTGAAAGATTAGATAGGGTAGCCATGAAGAATTCTATTTACAAATGGTCGTATGTGTATCTTTTCCCTCCTAAAGTCCTCCGCAAAGGTCCTCCAAGGCTGTAAGATTCTCTTCTAGGGAACCCTGATATCTACAGTATGAAATGATTAACAGTGCAGTGCTATTCTAAGAGTAATTCTAGGGACTATCTCTAAAAAATAAAGATTTTAAGAGCCTAGCTGAACTAAAGCTAAACCCCTAAATGATGTGAATTGAAAGCACCAGACAACCCTAAATCAGTGGCATAACAATGGCGTGCCGCTCCTTCATTCGCAGTCATGTAATGTAAGACAGCAGCTGTGGATTGGGGATTTCTAAAACTTTAGAGGAAGGTGGCCCTGCAAAAAAGGGGCGGGGCAATGTCATTTTGGGGTGTGACCAGCGGCGTGGGACGTCAAAGGGGGCGGGACAATGAAGTTTTGGGTCGTGACCACGAATCAGAGCCTTCAAGAAGGGAAAGAAAAGGTAAGTTTACAGGGGATTGGGGGCTGGCCGATGGGTCTTTTTAAGGGTATTACAAATTTGCCGGTAGCTACATTTCCAGTAAATTTGTAATACCGGCCCCCGGCCTTGGCAGGTCTTTTACCGCCTAGGCCGGTAAAATACCGGCCAGGTGGAAACCCTAGTTGTATGGTATTTACTTCTCGTGGCCCCTTTTGTCTTCTAATTTTACCACCCACCACCTCAATCAATCAGGTGTGAGAACAGGCAGCCAGCAGCAGTGTGAGAGGGAGGTGGCAAATAAGAACTCAATGTTGTCTTAGTAACTTCTCTAAGTGTTTTATAATTAGTAAGCAACTTACTTTAGATGTTGTGATGGGTTTAAGACAGGTTTGTCCACCTTCTGTAAAATTGCATGTGACTTCTATGGTGTCTGAAGAACAGCCAATATTTGGGTCAATCCAATAAGTGCCTGTACAACAAAGTCTCATTTAGTGGACAGTTTTATTCCAAAAGCAATACAGAAACTGCCCGTTCCTAACAAGCTGCTCACCATCTCCCATTTTCTGCTGGCAGTTCATCAAATCTCTGCAGATTCGAGCAGGGTTATCCCTTGTTCCCAGTGGGTTTTTTATGCTGTGGATAAGGCTGCTGAGGTAGTGTAGGGTCTTAAATATATCTGATCCTTGCTCCACCATCATGTAGTTGGTACTCCGATAGGCCTGCAATACAATGAAGATAAAGCTGATGTATATACATTCTAGAATAGATCACTGTACATGACAATAAAGGTGAATGTTACAGGAGATCGTGGATTCAGAACATGTCTAATAGATGGATACATAATGTCTACTACATGGCTGATATCATTTGATATGGTGGGAAATAGAGAGGGAAGCTACGCAAATTGCAGTTTGGAAGACAGCAAAGCAGATCAGTGGGAAGATAACTAATATGATATCCGGGTCTGTGTTAAAATGGGTTATGTGCCCTATAACCCCAGTTGTACAGGAACCAAGTGTTTAGAATCTCACCTAGTGAGTGACCATGCAGAACAAGGAGCATCAGCAAGGAGGGGTCAGCAATTTGGGGGGATACTTAGCGCATATAACCCTGTTATATTTCTACTTTAATACAAAGTGTAATCTACCTCTTTATCTAGGGTGACATTAGCTGAACTGGAATGTATTTGGCCATTATAACAGAAAATGTATGTATGAGCTAGGGTGATTTGTGATTGCAATTATTTCATTAAAGAAAAGCCATACTGGTCCACTGGAGTCCATGAGGGCCTGGTAAGATGCAGCAAAGTCTTCTTGCTTCTAGAAAGAAAAAGATGAATTTGAGAATGCATGAAAGCATTAAGCGAGGCCTGGAATCAGCTGAGGGGACATTCTGTTCATTGTAGGGTGGTTGGAAGGCAGTTATAGTTATTGCTGCCAGTTATTATAAGGGAATCCAATGTATTGGTGCATACTGTCACTTTTCTGTTTCTAAACTAATACATACAGTACATATACAGTCTTCCTTTGTGATGATGCTACAGTGCCTTCATTTTAATGTGCCAAAAAAAACATTGGTCCTTAAAGGGCAAGGAAAGTGTAAAATAGAATAAGGGTAGAAATGGTGTATTTTGTATACTAAACATAAACATGAACTTACTGCACCACAAGCCTAATCAAACAAATGATTTATGCTTTCAAAGTTGGCCACAGGGGGCTGTCATCTTGTAACTTTGTTATACATCTTTGCCTGACACTGGCACTGCACATGCTCAGTGTGGTCTGTGCTGCTTAGGGAGAGTCATAAATGATCAAAAAACAAAGCTGCTTGAGTTCTGCATGGCTGGTAAGTAAGGCAGGGGCTCCCCCTGCTGTTCATAAGTGATTGTTTCCCTGCCAGAAGCACTAAATGAAGGGAGAATTTCACTGCATACAGTCAGGTTTCTTATAAAAACAGTACATATTTTATAATTAAAGTATATTGGAGATAGATTTCTTTTTCATTAAAGAAAGTAAAAACGGGATTTTATTTCTTTGCCTTTCCTTGCCCTTTAAGAGAGATGCAACTGGTTGCTGCAATAGCCAAGTCACCAAGCTGCATGTCTCTTGTATGTAAAACTGCAGTTGTGCACTGTGACTACATATGCAGATTTTCTGTGTGTCCAAATGTACAGTTTTCATTCATTTAAACATACTTTCATCCTAAATCCAAATCTCTATGATTACAGATTCATTCATTTTAATGTCATTTTATTTACTGGTGGAAATTGAGAGGATATGTGTAAACCAGTGCAGCACACATTTCTGGCTGCTCTCACTCTGTCTTTTCCTTGTTGCCTACCCCCCCAGACTGAGCAAGTTCCAGTCTTCAGCACCTGTTTGCATGCACTCATCTTTGACTGTACATCTGAATTGAAAAGTACAAACTCAGCCTGTGTGTAGGCGCAGAGCAGAGATCAGTTCAGAAAATGCGTCAGCATGCATTCTCAGGTAGATCTATGCTCCAGGTACCTGCATTCAGACTGAAGCTCTACTTTGCTGTGCAGATGAACAGAGATATGGAAGGGAGAGGATCTGTTAAATATTAAGACTGAGAGCAGCGAAGCCAACACTCTGTGTGCCTTTGGCCTAAAGGTGGCCATACACGTAGAGATCTGCTCGTTTGGTGACGGGCGGTCGGATCGTGGGACCACATCAATGAACAGATGCGGCCGCGATCCGACGGGATTTTTAATCCTGCCCGATCGACATCTGCCCGACTTTTGGCCAGATATCAATCGGGAAAGCCCGTCGGAGGGCCTCCCACGCGGGCCAATAAGCTGCTGACACAGTCTGTGTATGGCCACATTAACTGATGAAACCCTGTTGTGGCCTTGTCCTATGGTTTCCACTTCTGTCTGTGCACAATCAGAGCTGCTGAAGTAGAGGCCTGGATGCATCTGTCTTTACAAACCTGCACCTGACACGCATACCTGCACTATTGTGGTACTCCCGACCCTCTTGAGGTCATGCAGTGCCCCGTTTTAGCCAGGACACAGTAAGTTGTCCCTTTCCCAAATGGCCAACTCCCTTTTTGCAGCTAAAGGGTGCCCACAAACCAGCTGCATAGTTGGGACATAAGGGATATTCTGACCCCAGCCACTTTGTGGGTATTCCGCTGATACCGGACCTGCTGCAATATGTTTAAGCGTGGCCTTGTTATGATGTAGCTCAGTGATTTTCAACCTTGTGCCTCCAGCTGTTAAGGAACTACAAGTCCCACAATGCAATGAAGGAGTCTGACAGCCACAGTCAGGCAAATGCATTGTGGGACTTGTAGTTTCTTAACAGCTGGAGGCACAAGGTTGAAAATCACTGATGTAGCTAATCCTGCTGCGCAGATCTGCATTGTGCCCTAAGGTATAAGTCAATGTACCCCATTTCAGCACGATGGCCTTAAAAAGAGACTGCCATTTATAAAAAAAAAAAAGTGATACTTTTATTGTCTAACTAATGTAATCACAGCAAGCTTTCAGAACATTTTAGTTTTTACCTTGAAATCAGCTTGAAAAAGGAACTCAAATGTTCTGAAAGCTTGCTATGATTACATTAGCTAGTCAATAAAGGTATAACTTTTATACCACTTTATTTTTATTTCAGGTGTGTGATGAAAACGTATGTAGGTATATCTTTTATAAATAAAGCATTAAGCATGTGATTACATTCTACTCTACTTACATATGAATCGAGGATCACCGAAGGGCCCTGAAAAAAAAAAAAAAGACTGGTTGAAACCCCTTGGAGCCCCTTCTTAGGCCTGTGCTACACAACTTATTTACATTTCCATACAAAACAAATGAACATTGTGTATGCAGTGACAAGAATGAATGTAAACCACTTGTTGCTGGGTAGACCCCTGTGTCCTCATTTGTCACTAAATGATTGTAAAATATAGATTTCTTCCGGCACAGGGACAATCTGCGGACCTGGGTTTTACCAGCTTGCCATGCTGCAGATCTAAAGACCGATCTCTGGATCGCTGGTTAAGTTCTTGGAGCGAACACTATCTGCAAACTTTGTAACTACAGGTAAGAGTCTGGCACTAAGCTTTACAGTAGTTTTATAACATTTGCACTGTATCAGGCTAAAGTGTTGGCAGTCCAAGTGTAACATGTTCAGCATAGAAACGGCTTTTATTGAAAATAGTGGTTTCATTCTTACCGGTGGACCAGGCTTTCCTCTTGGACCAGGAGGGCCCTAGAAATAGACAAAAATAAGTATATCTCATATATTCACAATGATGATGCTTGAAATTATTAGCAATACCTACACCTGAAAGGACATTTGAATTGACGACTTACCCGAGGACCTGGCATTCCCTTTAGGGAAAGGAGACAAAGAAGAATATGTTTGAGTAAAGTGAATTAGTCGGTTCTCCAGCAATGAAATACCAAAATAAATATAGACTTACATTGTCCCCTTGATTTCCTCTGTCTCCGCCTGGTCCCTAAGACAAACATAAGAAGCGTGTTACAGATGTTACCGCTTATTGATCCGTACCCAGCCACCTAGTGTAACATCATATCAAAGGTCTCTATAGACCACTGTTATGACCCCAATATTATCCCTGGGTGGCCAATTGGGATAGAGAGATTGTAAATCTATACAACGTTCCAGTTTTTGGGGTTCCCCTATATTTCCAAACTTATATGGTTCCCCCAATTGCTGCTCAGGTAAAATCAGTGCAGGCCTGTGACATATATTGTATTTCTTTGTGAGATGCAACATTTTCAACTTTTTGCTTCCCTACATGTGATTTTGCGGTTGAAAATAAACCAGATCTTCAAGTCTGATAAATATTTCAGTGAAAATAGGTTTATACCAGTTTAGAGCTGATATTCCTCTATGCTTAATGGCTGTAACCGTAGTTCATATTACAACATCCAATCACCTTATAGATGTAACCTGTTAATCATCAATTTACTATTGTGTTTCAATTGGTTATATATTTATAAATGCAGCAATGTCCCAGACTCGGTGGAATTTATGATTACTTATTGTTTTGGGTGGGGAAGGAGTTTATAGTGGAAAAAGTGGTCCTTTAATTGGCAAAGAGCCAAGTACTTACAGGGTTTCCAGCTGGTCCAACAATACCCATAGGTCCGACAGAACCTTCTTTTCCCTGCAAGTCACAAACAAAATCATTAAAGAAAAATGCTCTCTGCTGTCAAAAGCACATGCCAGCATAAAATCCCCTAAATTGTACTATAAAGCATGTGTGCACTGGCTTAATCCTTGCAGGAATGGCTCTCATCGTGGTGACAGAGAATGGCTTCTCATCATGGGGCTACGTGTCTTTTCAAGCAACAGGATTTGATCTTTAGCTCCCCCGGGGCAAATAACTGACCCTTAGAGTGCAAATATGGTCCAGTTAGATGGATCAGGAACCTTGGCTCTCCAGCTGTTAAGGAACTACAAGTCCCACAATGCATTTGCCTTTATGAATCATGACAGACTCCTTCATTGCATTCTGGGACTTGTAGTTCCTTAACAGCTGGAGAGCCAAGGTTCCTGATCCCTGTAGAATCATTTTTCAAGGCCTTGTTTACGTGTCTGAGTCATTTTATGTTCTGAACATTGTTCTCCCTATCTGTACAATAGAGGCATATTTATTATTAACATTGGAGGCAACATCACCGGGATCTTGCCCATAGCAACGACTACAGTGATGTTTGTCTCCAGTGTGAATGTAATGTATATTATATAAGTAGCGGGATATAACAACACACACACGCTGTTGCATCCTGGACTCACCATTAATCCTATAGGTCCTTTCGGTCCCTGAATGCCCTTAAATCCGATATCACCCGACGGGCCCTGTAAACATCAACA
>CM044446.1:7161636-7172634 GCA_024363595.1 Xenopus borealis
AAAATAATCTTGATGCCCATTAACTTCAATGTGTCTCACAAATTTTTCGTGGTTTCGCATATTTTTCAGCAAAGTGTAACGGGACAGATTCACCCATCGCTACTTCTCGGACAGTAGTGGATATTTTTATTGTTGCTGTAAAATAACACATGGGTCCAAAACCCAGCGGCTGTGTAGAAGAAGCCGAAAGAATCCCACACACACAAAGCTGCATCGTTTCATGTGTTAGAAATATATTAAGACAAGATGAATGTCGAGTTTTATTTCAATAATTGACACGTTTGTCATTTGTCCAAGGCTGACTTACTCTGTCTCCAGGAGCTCCAGGGGCACCTTCTGCCTTCCCGTCGTCCCCTTGTTCTCCCTGTGGAAACACATTTCATTAGTATTGTATTTATTTTCCACAGAGCTGTTCAAAGCATTACTAGGAACAATGAGAACAAACAATACAGCAGACAAGCACTCAGGGAGTCCTGCCCACAAAAGCCTGCATGCTCCAGCAACTGCAACGGCTGAAATGCAGGTTTTGGGATTGAGCTGGAAGTTGCACGTCTGAAACAGGTACTGGAGCCCTCAGTGCCATCATTTAATGAAGGTAAAATGCCCAGTGTCTGCGCTACAGCTGAGCACAAGGAGGGAATCACATAGTCCTGATACCCAGGTGCTATTAGGGGGACTCATTTGAGTCAGCATTTAGGAATCTCTTTCTGTTTTCTAGTCGAAGACCCTAAAATTATTATGATTATTCAGAACTGCCTATTGTCGACTTAACCTCTGATACTCAAGGGTTTCTCGCATTGCTCCCTGTAGGATGTGCACCATCATTTGTCATTATCCATTCTAGTCCAGGACAGGTCCAGGCCCGGACTGGCAATCTGTGGGTTAGGGCAAATGCCAGAGGGGCTGCTATAAGGTCCCATAGAAAGTCAGTATTTAGTGGGCTGGTGGGGACTGTTTGGGCCTCTATGTGGGATGATTGGGCCTCTGTGTACCTGAAATGCCAGGGCCTATTTTGATTCTCAGTCCAGTCCTGGGCAGGTCCAACTGAGGAGAAGCAGCGAGAAATGGGCATGGTCCTTATGCAGTTGGCACTATAATTCGGAGATGTTTTTTGTTTGCTGTTTTTGAAGTTTGTTGTCCTCTCTTGATGCTTTCTAGATTGTGGAACTTGCATCAATTCAAAAGTTTTTCACCATTTTTTTCCCCCAATGGAGTTAACTTTATAAATCGTAGTACAGTCATCTTGTCGGGAAGTGTAGAAAGAAAAAAAAAAGAAAACCTCACAGTTTGTTTGGGCTATAATATGAATGAGACTTGGATGTGACAAGTAAAAATGCAGAAGAGAGGGCCAAGCATAAACATTGTAAGCTCCAAATGCAGACATAGCTAGGAGTGATCTAGCTGGCGGATAGCCCACACACAGATAAGCTCATATACAAAAACATCCCATCTGGAGGCTCCAAGCAGAGAGGAATCTACAGTGAGCTTGCTATAACCCTGCAGTCCCAATTTATAACTAGTCTAGGCATTGTTAATAAAAGCCCTGTGCACTTTGCTTCTGTTCAAGTCTCATTTTCTGGCTCCTCTGAGTTCTAAAGAGTCACATCCCTGTGTCAGAAGCCCAGTGCCCATGTAGAATGGCAGTTGTGGGGGTGAGAATATCACAAGCGATGTTGGGATTTGTGGAAGACTCCCAAGGTAAGCCAAGATGCCTAACTACTCTTTATATTTGGTTTCTTCCAATCCTAACAGTGGTGTTTCACCCCCTACCGTGAGAGTCACGTTGTTATCAGACATAGTACACATTCTATTTTTTCTTCTTCCTTGAGTTATAACTGTTCTCAAACAAGGGAGTTTCCCCCCTCTGCTTTCTGGATGAGCCCTTGCGACTGGCTTCTGTAACAATGAAGACTACAGTTCGGTCCAGCTGGATCCATCTGCGCGGTTCATAGAGAGACGAGCTGACTGCCATCCAGAAACTTGAGTCATAATCGAGCCTGAACTGGTTATCATGGAGCTGAGTCAGCATATGAGCAACAAAAACCTACTCAAAAGCAACTTTATTATCCTCATGCTGAATAGGCATCTCTTCAACAGATGGGAATAGAGCAGCCTTCAAAGTGACTCACCGAGGATTCTGGGAGTACAGTAACAATCAAATTAATCTTTAAGCATCTGTATTACAGATCAGTATCACTCCTAAAATTCATAAAATGATCTATCGTCCTTTTTCCACTTCTTTAAATCCATGCTGCACTGTTTGAAATCTATTTTATCTGGCCCAAAAGAACAGGCATTCCAGGTTGGGTATAGCTTGTAACCAGCTCTCTAGGTACAAGATACACCATGTTATCTGGTCCATGCTGGATAGTGAGAAGGGACAATAAAAGTGAGCCGGAAACTTAGCAGCTAATTATATATAGATATAACCAGACCTAGATCAGCTTTAAGTGCACATGCTCCTGTTTTGAAACCACAGGGAAGAGGATCCCAAGAAGCACAATATGGTACCCAGTAACCCTGCTGTGCTGCCCTTCTTATTTTGAACCCAGTACAACAAACTAGGGAGTTATAGGGGCTCCCAGTGAATGCGGAAGGTTTAAAGCAGACTCTTGTTCTCTTTTAAAAATAAAATGTAATGGTTTTAAGTTATTTGTAAATATATCTTCTATTGAAACCAGTGTTTATTCCTTTTTCTCCATTTCAGTAAATCAGCTGGCTGCTGCTGATTCAAGAATCAGAAGTCAGGAACAGAAAGGAACAAACAAATAAATACTACTTTCCGTTGCAATAACATTTATAGATAAGAACCATTAAAAATGTAAATACTGGAAATTTAATTTCTATTCATTAAGCTAAACACTCTTTGGATGTGTCCCTTTAAATTACAAAGAAGCCCTTTATTAGGGTCACCAAGATATTTTATAGGTAAGCAAAGAAGTCCACGCTTACCTTTTCACCTTTTATTCCTGGTGGTCCGATTGGACCAGGGGGTCCCTTATGTCCCTTTAAAAGAAAAGAAAAATAAGCCTAATCTGCTAGGCATCAATGTGCTGAAAGATACAAGTAGATCTGGCTTTGTAAAAGTAATGTATGTGGGAAAAGGTATAGTTATGGCATGTACTGTCAATACCTGATGAAAGGGTGATACCCCCAAAATGTTATGCAAAATGATAGTTATGCTACATTTGTGATAAAAAACAAAAAAGCATTTGCTGGAACAATTCCATGTATGATCACAAGAATCCCAATGTAAGCACAGTGAACCCCAGTTGTGTGTTTGTGTAATAAGGTTTATTGTAAGTAATACCTGATAGCCTGGCATTCCTGGTTCACCCTGTGCACCCATTCTTCCAGGGGATCCCTGTAAAGAAAAACTATCTGGGTTACTTTATAAAATATCATTTTTAAACATACAAGAGAGTCTGGATAAGGGTTCCTTACTGTAAAGGGGAACTCCACCCAACAACTATATTGAACAGCGACAAATGTGGGGGAAGTTTGTATAGCAGTCAATTACATATTAAGTAAGGACATTACATATGTTTTCTCTCCGTATCTCACTCTAATTGACCTTCAGGGTGTACATGCAAGGAATATCTAGCAGAGAACATATGCATTCACCCCTGAATTTCCTTTTATTCGGCCTATATGGTAGGCCCTCTTTCTGAGACCTTACACTGTATCCCTCTAAAGCAGTGATTTTCAACCTTGTGCCTCCAGCTGTTAAGAAACTACAAGTCCCACAATGCATTTGCCTGACTGTGGCTGTCAGACTCCTTCATTGCATTGTGGGACTTGTAGTTCCTTAACAGCTGGAGGCACAAGGTTGAAAATCACTGCTCTAAAGTTCCAAAACCTCTAAACCTTTGTGGGTCAAAACAGTAATCTTCTCTGGAGAAGAAAGTGCACAATGGAATAAATACGATGCAACTCACAACAGGTCCACGAGTGCCCCTGCTTCCCTTGGGTCCTTGGTTCCCGATGGGCCCTGGATCGCCTGGAACACCAGTTTCTCCCAAATGTCCCTCAAAGCCTTTGCTCCCCTGAAATAAAAGAATTCCATTAGCTAAAAGATGTTACTATATTCCTGTATTGCTGCTGATGATATTGCCCTCTGTATACCTTAAAGGGATTCTGTAACAGGGACACTTTTTTCAGTAATAGTGGGGCTCCAGCAGAATTCTGCACTGAAACCCGTTTTTAAAAAGAGCAAACAGATTTTTTTTTTACATTTAATTTTGAAATGGGGCTAGACAGGTTCTTAGGTGCCTATGAACAGAACAATTGGAATATAACAACTCCCTGACTCCTTAGCATTCCTAAAAATGCTCCGTATGCTCCCATATATATGAGAAAAGTACTCAATAATAAAACTCCAAGTCCCACTGCAACACCTCCAGTTACACCGAGTAGGAGAAACAATAGTTTATCTGAAAGCAGTTCCATTTTGAAGTGCTGGCTCTTTCTGCACAGGATAAGACTGGATAGAACTGCCTACATCAATATTGCAAAACTACATTTGTTGGTTCAGGAATACAATTTTAGATATCATAGTGAACTATTTGTAATGGAAACAGGGTCATCTAGAAAGAAAACTACATCATAATCTCAGATCACAAAAGAATCCCTTTCATAAGACGTTTCAAGCATTACCTTTCGCCCGGGTTTTCCTTTTTCCCCTTGCTTTCCTGGCTTTCCTTCCACACCCTGCAAGACAAAGAGGAGGGTGATTAAATGTGGAGTCCGCATTTGCAGAAGTGGTTTTTGTCTTTGTTAGTCGCACTATATTGTACAAAAATAATATATCGTTCTGCAGGTAGGAGCAGCATGCTCTAACTAAGGAAAAAAATATTTTATATAAAAAAAAACACCTACCTGCAAAACTGTACATATTTTTGACCGTGCACCTCAAACAAAAAGCAGCGATAGACTGCAGACACTTTTTTCAAATAATCTATATAAGAATAATACATACGCAACGATAAGGCTCATCCCCACCATTTATATAAAAAAAAATTGTATTTAACGGCTTATAATTTAGTACTTAGGGTCATTTAAAACATGTCTATTAATGATATAGTGTTAGAGTTTTTGCCGATAACCCCAGTGATGGTTCAGTTCCCAGCAATGCTCATCCCACAGAGAGTGGAAAGCAGGGGCGATGAATTGAAGAGAGGCAGCCATAGACAGAGAGAGGCTGAGCAAAACCACAAGACATTCTTTCCGACAGACACAGAAATGTCTCCATGTATTAAACACTGCAGCTCTGCTCATGAGGGAGCTGTGGCACAGGAAATTAGCAGCATTAAACAGGCAGCCCCTGATCTCCAAACACTGCTGAAGATTTATGAGAAACAGATTATTTTCTGAGGCGGTTTCCATATATACAGAAGAGAGAGGCCAGAGGCTGGGCAATCTGGTGTTGGGTATGGTATTTCATGCACATAGAGGAGGAATTGAGCAATGTGGGGCAGATACCAGGTGCATGGAATACTGGTAGCAAGGCAACCACAGAGCTGTCTACTGTTCAACGGAATGGCAAACGAAAAGGTCAACTTTATCAATGAAGGAACAGATTGTGGAAACTGATTGGCTTTTGAAGGATGCTGGAAGTTGCAGATCCATATAGCCTATAGAAAACTAGATACTGTAATAATGCATTGCAAGCCAATCCAACTAACCTTTTGTCATTAGAAAAGAAAACCCAGATGTGCACTTTCTGTAGATCAGACAGCTTTGTTTTTAATAAGCCATAGTTCTTGGCTTCAAAAGTTATAGAAATTCAAAGGAATAGCAGATCTGGCACCCTCTGGCCATGTGACATTGGCTCAGGGCACTTGGAGATGAATTCTTCATGTAATCATTGGATTTAATAGGCTGAATAGCCCTAGACAGCACAGTTTCCATACACCATAAATGGGAACGGTCTGCCGGCGATCCCAGGCATTTTCATCATTGCATGTGTTTTCCTGAGAAGATTGCAGCAATCGCAGTGTCTGCTGTGCCAAAACCCTTTGAGTGAGGCATTCCAAGAAATGGGCTTGGGTTTCTTACATGCTCTACAATGACTTTACTGGAAAAGATACCCTGGCTTGTCCATGGCCCAAGAAATCAAGAAGAATAGCTGCTGGAGCGAAGTGAAGGCCTCACAGCCAGCTGGCATGGAATTCCACGGACTGCTGCTCAACCCTTTAACTGCCTGCGGAGCCATTCACCATATTATACAAAATCCTTGCTATTAAACATATACCACAAAGACAAACTGCTCCTGATCTTATTAAGAGATGTTTGCTTGGGAACAGAATATTTCTCTGTTGCAGCTGAGGACATGCCCAAATAAATAGCAGTAATAAGTATTCATATGGCAGAATCATGACCTCAGGATCTGTGCAGGACAGAATGACAGTAAGTGCAGGACAGAATGACAGTAAGTGCAGGACAGAATGACAGTAAGTGCAGGACAGAATGACAGTAAGTATTGTTCTGTTAGCTGCAGCACTTATACTGTTCATTTAACTTTTCAGGTCTGTTAAAGCTTTAGAATTTAAATGTGACTACTTCATCTTCAGGAACACATCCAATATAATGTACAAGCCTGTTATCTGGTACCAAATTATATTCTCCAGGTATTCGAACATGGCACAGACATCCTCTGGCTTTCCTTATATTGTGAAACCGATGTTCCAGAATTCCTGCACCAACTTATCGGATAAAAGGATGTTGGGAGTTGATGTTCATAAGGTGATATTCTTGCTCTAGGTTGTCAATAACTACTGTCATGAGCCGCTGGTCAATTCCGGTCCTTATTTAAGGAAGGAAGGATCAAATGTTGTTGCATGCTGGTTATAGTGCATTTCTTTCTGAGAGTCAAATGGTTTGTTCCAGACATTGTTCAGAAGCGCACTTTGATTCAAAAGTTGATTGGGGGGGGGGCATTTAAAGAAGTACAGAAAATGATAGGCTGCTCAGCTAAAATGATGTGAAATGCTTTAAGATGGCACCAAAACCTGAAAGACATAGAAGAAAACAGAAAACAACCACTGGAATGGACAGAAGAATAGCCAAAGTGGCAAGAGCTCAGCCAAAGATCCGCTCCAGGAAGATGAAAGAAGGAGTAACGTTACCTGTGATACTGTTACTATGAGAAGGCCCCTATGTAAAGCCAAGCTATTGGCAAGAAGCCCCTGCAAAGTCCTTCTGTTGAAAAAAGACATGCTGAAGTGCTTACAATTTGCCAAAGAACATATTCACTGGCCTAAAGAGAAATGGACTAACATTTTGACAACTGATGAAAGCAAAACTGTTCTTTTTGGACAGTTTGTGAGATGCCACATTACAGCGTGTAGCCAGTGACGTTGGTGGCACAAGAATCATGATATGGGGATGTTTCTCATACTATGGTGTTCGGTCTATTTATCACATAACAGGGATCATGGATCTGTTTCAGTTCGTCAAAATATTTGGAAGAGGTCATGTTGCCTTATTCCAAAGAGGAAATGCCCTTGAAATGAGGGTTTCAAAAAGATAACGACCCACCCTCAAACACACCAGTAAAAGGGCAACAGCTTGGTTTCACACCAACAAGATTGTCGTTATGGAGTGGCCAGCCCAATCATCAGACCTTAATCCAATAAAACTAGTTGGATGACATCACAAATGCTGTTTGTGAGGAAAAACCATGAAATGCTGAAGAATTGTGGAATTTAACAGGCAGTTGGAAGTTGGTGGACTCCATGCAACACAGAAACAACACTGCTTATACAATTCAATTTTAATTCAGTCATTCAAAGTAAGGCAACAGCTTGAGACATGTTTTAGTTTATACAGTGAATGCCTGAGTTTGTAAAGAAGAATGCAGGGACTGCTATTTTTAGGAACAGCCTAATATTCCCTTTCCGTCACTTTCTGTAAAGGAATAACACACATTTGATACATTTTTCTTCATGTGCAGTGATCCCAATGCATTTTGGTGCATGGAAACAAAAGCTATTCTAATGATGATTATTCTGAACACAAGGTCTTTCAATAAGATTTGCATCCCTTAGCCAAGCTCAGGAGGAGTCTGACAGCTACTGAAGACCCCCTCACAGGATACTCTGCCCCAGAGAGCTGACAAGAGATTGGAGAAGCCTCCTTTATAGGTAATTAACCAACGGGCTAATTGTGCCGTTAGTTTCCCTTTTATTGCTGTCATTGAAAACGCAGCTTCTCTCATAAATGACTGCTGGTGTTCCTTTTGTATATATCTCACATTTCTGTTTGCATAGCATAAAGGATAATATAAATGACAATGTGCAGTATCTGTCACTGTGTTACTGTGTATAGATTGCCCTGTGAGCATCACAACTATACAGCAGAAATTCAAGTTGTGTTTCTTCTCTGCAGAGACTGTATTACCCACACATTATTCAGCTTTCTAGAGGATAGAAACAGAGGCAATCTTAATATTGGTCAAAGCTTTAGTATTAGTCAATGCTTCTGATGAGATGGGGGCAGGCCCAGACTGGCCATTTGTGGGTTAGGGCAAATGCCAGAGGGGCTGCTATAAGGTCCCATAGAAAGTCAGTATTTAGTGGGCTGGTGGGGACTGTTTGGGCCTCTATGTGGGCTGATTGGGCCTCTGTATACCTGAAATGCCAGGGCCTATTTTGATTCTCAGTCCAGTCCTGGATGGGGGAGACCAGCAATATGTACACAGGGTTAATATGAGAGTTTATAAAGTCTAGCTGATGGCTGCACAAGGGGGAAAGAAAGGGACATTAAGAGATACAGATGGTAGAAGAAAGCAAGGGAGGGATTGCTCAGCTGCTCCCGGATCTTGTGCAATATCAGTACAGCTGCTCGCTCTCCCGGACATTACTTGCCAGCAATCGGAAGGTTGAAACATTAGATTTTATGGAGGATGATGGCCTGTGGACTCTCATGTGTCCCCAAATGCTTAAGCAGCAAATAAAGCCCTTCCTAATAGGTATCATTTCATCTTCATTTTATAGTCCCCCAAACTGCCAATAAATGTTTAAGTGCTCAGCTCTGTGTACATTTAATTCTAAGTATATATTTTGCTGGAAATCATATGTCAAATAAGTGAAAATATTCCTGCTCTTAGGGGGAAGATGTATTTTTTTTCTTCACAGTAACAGACTCAAAAAAAAAAGAAAAATCAGACTCGTGCAATTAATATGGCCTGTTTTCTTTGATATTGCAATTCTTAACATTGTAGAAATGAGAAATCCCTCTATCTTGCAGTGCACATTCATTTTCTGGGCTTAAAGGGGAACTATTGCGAAAATAAGAATTTAATATAAGCGTCATACTGAAATAAGAAACTTTCTAAATACAATCGGTTCAATATTCTGCAAATGTATTAGAGCTCACTGAAATAACTGATTCCAGCACAAACAAAATCTTAAAAAAACTGCCTTTTGCACAAATCCTGCATGTAGATGCCTGGTGATTTTAATAGCGTGAGCTCTAATACATGTTCTAAGCATAACAAGCCCCCCTATAAGATATATATTGGATCGTTCATCTGACACCCAACTCCTGAATGAGGATAAACAGATGCTGAGAAAGGGGTAGTGAAGATAAACTTGATTATTTCAGAAACAATGCAGAATTGATTGTATTTAGAAAGTTTCTTATTTCAGTTAGATAAAGCTTATATTATTTTTTTTATTTCGCCCCTTAAAGATTCAGTTGGTTGTTAGCTCCCATCACTGACTCTGGGCTCTTACACCCCCCCTAGTACAAAATTTATTTAAATTGTTTATATTACTGAACAAGCAACTAAGTAGAAGTATGAGATATCTTTGAAAGTTATCCCAAAACCTGCAAATGATGGGTAGTCAATCTCCCAGTGAGCTCATTTTAAGCATCAATGCATGCTCTGTAATAATAAATTGTGTCTTCTACTGGAGACTAAATAAGCTGCAAAAATCTATATTGGTTGCAAAACAAACCTGTTGGGTTAAACATTTTGGTAGACAATGTATGGTGAGACAAATTACAGGAAAAAGCCTAGGTTCCAAGCTTTTGGATAACAGATCCCATACCTGTACTAGAGTATACCTCTCTAGATGGCATTAGTGTAGAGGAACTACAGCATTAAATAGCAGCACACAGAGGCACAGAACTTTTCTCATTATGGGCTGAGCCTGAACTGCAATTAACTCAGTAGAATCCAGTATGGTTGCTAGGAGCAAACTGAATAATGCAGTGACCCATCATACACACAGTAGCAAGGATTCACAACTCACTCTGACACCTGGGAGTCCAGGAAGACCAGGGGGTCCATCTTTTCCTTTTGCCCCTTCCACTCCTTTCTCTCCATTTTCCCCATCAGGTCCGGGTTGTCCCTTTTCTCCCTATAAATAGATGACGAAAAGGACACATTTTAATAAAACACAGTATTGAAATTCTTCCAGCAGAAATTGGAAATGAATATTTAATCATATCAGGATTATAGTGGGACAGTATGTATGGGAGATAAACAGATGAATAGAAGCCAACTCTGCAATTGCTGGGGATCCATTGAGTGAGTATAGCCCTGTAGTATAGTGACTTTCACTATATTATTATGAACATGTATTTTTAAAGCGTCAACATATTATGCAGCTCTGATATCTATGAAAATAGGTCATCATCAAATAGTTTAAGCGGTACCAAAATGATTTTGCTATGGAACCCAGTGACTAATGTTTATATCTCTCTGGTGGTGGTGGACAAAGGGTGGAGGTGGGGCCCTGGAGATAAAGTCCTCCAATGAGCCCTTGGATATTCAGTTCGACAGTGGTCCAGCTGGCTGACAGCTGAGGAGATGTGGCACTCCAAGGTATTTTTAGGGACAAATTTTTTGTGTCAAAACAGTGCTCCATTGAACCCTTTGATTATCTTAATTGCCTTCCGGACATTTAAGTTTATTTTTTTTTCGACTGAAATTCAATTAGAATTTTTGGGTTGGGAATATTTGATTGAATATTAGACTTTTTTTTTTTT
>CM044446.1:7172758-7184950 GCA_024363595.1 Xenopus borealis
CTTCACATACTTGTTTGCGGCATTATCTTTGTTATAATCCAGGACCAGACATGTAGTATGACAGCTGAAAGGCTCACTTCATGGGCAAAGGCTGACAATAGACCATCAACTCATCCCACCCTTACCTTCATGCCATCAGGGCCAAGTAAGCCACTTTCACCCTCCATTCCAGTCTCTCCCTGTATGAGGAGATAAATAAACCAATAAGTTTTCATAGTTGTGAGTGGTTCTCTGATGAAGACATAGATAAGAGAAATAAGTTGCACCGTACATCCATTGTTGTATACTGGCCTCAAATTGCCACATGATTTGATGATTGATTGTGATAATGTTTAGGATTCAGATATAGTATTTGTCAAAAGTCTAATAATTTGAGGATTGATGATTTATCTGAATTCAAAAGGTAGTGAGTTTGGTGCAACACTCTTGAGTAATATATATACATACATATATATATATATATATCATCTATCCAGAAGAATCCCCACTCACAGTTCTTACTAATTAAAACTTAAGTTTTTATTTTTAAACACAAACTGACGTTTTCGGGCCAACCCACGGCCTTTCTCAAAGTGAAAGGCCGTGGGACACTAGATTTCTACACCTAGAATATCCCTATAGAGTTCTGTAACTATACATGCATGCAAAGCATGGCTTTTATGGTGCTCTGTAGTGCCTGAAACCACTTACCCGTTGACCAATCAGACCTTGTTCTCCTGGAATGCCTATTGGACCGAGGTCTCCCTGAGAGGGACAGACAGAGAGAATGATTAAGAACCAATTCATGTGAATGGAACAATTCAAGAAGATGCAAAAATAGGCAACTAATGTAGAATTTGCATTGTTGCAAACAATAACAATTGGATCTACTTTTGGCTGATCTGCAACATGAGAGCAACTGTTTAGAGCAGCAAAGTGACGTCACTATACCTTTCCCCACTGCACCTTGGGTGTAGAAGCAATACCAGAACCCCATACATTTTGGAGACCAAACTGTGAGATATAACTTTTGCCATTCTTATTGTGCACATGCAGATATATTAGACACATCTGGGCTTCTCCGGGGTATTAAGGAGCTCAGTGTGCTTTGATTCTTGGGGCCGAAGCATCTTCCATAAAATCTAAAATCAGTGTTTAGAAGTCATTGGGATGTGTACTTTGTGCAACCTATAGCTTGTGTGGGGAATGATCTGGAATTGACTGTGTGTGTGTTGGCTAAAGTGCTTAAATCCGGTGCAGTATTATTTCAGAGATTTCCATAAAACTATACATACTTGGTAGGTATGGGGCTTGAGTTTTCAGAATTATAAAATAATATGTTTGTATTTGTTTATGCTGAAAGTATGTAATTTGGAGCGATGTACCTTATTATAGATGCTGAATTGCTGAACATTACAGGCATGCACTTACTGGGTTAATAAAATATGATCTGGCAGCTACTAAATAATTTCACACTTCTCTAAAGCAACCAAAACCCCTCTCATTGCCTTTGGCCCACATACAAAAACAACCAAAGCCCTCCTGAATGCAAGGACACTTTGTACCAATATGAGAGAAACAAGGTTTTGTTATACCTATAGCTACAGGCGCTAGAGGCTGAATGTCTCTAATGCACGGATGAATTTAATTCATGGCCATGGCTCACTACAGCATGTAATAAGGAACAACACACTGGCTACTTGCACTTGAAGCAAATTGCTGCTAATGATACAAGTCACATCACTGGCATATGGATTATTAGGCCAAGCTTATAACTAGGGATGCACCGAATCCAGGATTCGGTTCGGGATTCGGCCAGGATTCGGTCTTTATCAGCAGGATTCGGATTCGGCCGAATCCTTCTGCCTGGCCGAACCGAATCCGAATCCTAATTTGCATATGCAAATTAGGGCCAGGGAGCTAAATCACGTGACTTTTTGGCACAAAACAAGGAAGTAAAAAATTTTTCCCCTTCCCACCCATAATTTGCATATGCAAATTAGGGTTCGGATTCGGTTCGGTATTCGGCCGAATCTTTCGGGAAGGATTCAGGGGTTCGGCCGAATCCAAAATAGTGGATTCGGTGCATCCCTACTTATAACAACAACAGAGGGTCCGGTGCTAATGAGGGTAGAACCCTTGTTGGACATGGACAGCTCAAGAAGAATTTAAAGGACAAAAATATCACTGAAACATGGCCCCAAACACAAAGTTTACATCATGTTTTCCCAGTCCCCTGAAAAATGTAAAATGGGGGTTCTACTGGAAGCGATATGAGTGAAGCTCATCCAGTATAGTATCTTTGACTTTAGGGACCTCTCTTACCTTATTGTATATCCCACTGCTCCCGTTACAATATCAGTAATGGGAGGTTAAGCCGTCTCCGTTGCAGGCTTTGGCACATCACCAGCACATATGGAAGCTCTACTCCATGTTTTGCATATCAGTCTGACAGCCCCGGGCCCCCTCTCTCCCAGCTTTCTAATGACATTCTCAAGGATGTAATCATAAAAATTGGTTTCCTTGTTTGTGACACAACAACAAACTTGCTATGTTGGTCAAAAACACACACACACATGTATATATATATATATATTTTTTTTTATCTGACATGTTCTTGTACTATAGTAACTCCTTACTCCTTATTCCAGATTATCTGCAGGTCTTTCAGCCTCTCTATACAGATAAAAAAAAAAAAAGCCAAAACCACCAATGAAAAGAACAAAAAGCTGCTGTTAAATAGTGAAAACAAGGCTGGGCCAGAAACCTGTTGAGCCCTTGCTATGGAGTACATGTAAATCCTAAACACACAGAAATGGAGGGAGCTTGTGCGGAGATTAGAGCCTCACGCTGGCACAGCAATAAGATACTATGAGCATTCTGTTTCCCAATGGCAGGGTCACACGCATCAATGGGGTTTTGTTCAAGGAAAAAGGCCCAGGAGGGGAGCAGCTAGAATTTCATCCCTCTCACAAAAGGGGAACAGTAGCTTCTATGATAGGAGGAGGGGGATTTTGCCAAAAACAATGATATAGAAAAGTAAAAATACAAAGAGTCAAAAGAATTCTTAGGGGAAATTGGTTCGAGGGACTTATGTGTCTTCCAAAATAAACAGGATGATATTTAATCAAAATGGTGTTTGGGCGAGTACCAGAAAATTGTAAGTACCCAACCTAGTTGCGCCATTTTTTTGCTCTCTTATTTTGGCCGTTTGTTTTTCTTGGAGATATATTCCTGCTCACAGACGCTGCTTTATGGAACAATGGTTGAAGACACATTCTCCAGTATACATCATATGTGGACACTATTTTCTAACTTTTTAGTTCAAATAAATACCCCCCCCCATGCCAAATAAACCAATTATTACAGACATACCCATATCACAGTAACCAATTGCAGGAGGTTGGGGGTTCATTTGTGACTATTTCTCATATTCTGTCCTGACCAAACCATCTCATATATGACCAAAACATCCCTTTGACTGGATTGTCTAATGATCTGTGGGTTAAACTGACCAATAAATGCAGAGATCCAGTTAGATCATCGCTGGGAGACCCTTGCAGTCTGTAAACAGCTCAGTTCATAAACAGGAGTAGGTATTGCTTTTGTCCATAATACCTTACCCAAACAAATGGCTGAGCAGATCCAGTTGAAATAAAAAACAGATTATGTACTAGAGGGACCCCTGATAGGCCCTTTGTCTTTCCCATTACAAAAAAAACCATTGCTACATACCTAGGGATTTGGTCTGGCAGTTTGGGAGATTTAGACTTTACTGACTGACCATTTGTGCTTGGAGTACACAAAGAAATAGAACTTTGATGACAGAAGAAACAAAACCCCAGGGTTTACATAAAGGCACTGATTGATATGGACAGAAAGACCAGCAGGGATTAGGAAAGTGGTGTTCACTAGGGACATTAAGGTAAGGAAG
This sequence comes from Xenopus borealis, assembly GCA_024363595.1. Classification (NCBI taxonomy): domain Eukaryota; kingdom Metazoa; phylum Chordata; class Amphibia; order Anura; family Pipidae; genus Xenopus; species Xenopus borealis. The sequence continues at coordinate 7,176,672 of CM044446.1, forward strand.
GGCCTTACTGGGACTCTTTTAATATACTGACATCAATTAGTGAAAGGATCTATGTTTCTATGACTGATGTGCTCACACAATCACTTCATCCACCCATTAACTAGACGGGACATATTACTGTGCTGTCATTATCAGCCCGTCAGAGCTTGCATTTTATTTGGAAGAAATGTCAACTCTGTGTCGTACATGATGCATTTACATTGTTACTTGACTTACTTTGTGAGGTTTCTGGCATGCAGGGCAATTGGCTCACAGTCTAAAGGATTTATGGGGTAAAAGCTCAGAAATAGCAGTGTTTTCTGCCTGAGCAAAGGGCAAATATCCATGAGCTTTTATTGACTAAGCAGAGATATACTGAACATAAAACTATTCTGTTCAGCTATGCATTTTTATCTTAAAGGCTGATTGCCAACCCTAACAAACCAGTAATTATATTACTCCTCCATTGAAAGCGATAGCTTAGTTAAAGTTGCATTTGTATTGTGACCCAATTTGCATACACTTAACAAATGTATAACCACAAGTTATAGAGATCATTGCTAATGACTTTATTTGGGAACATCTCACCTTTAATCCAGGTTCACCTGGAGGTCCTGGCTCCCCCTTTGCGCCTTGAGGCCCCTGGAATAAAACAGGTGTCATTGTCTTTAGAAAGATGTTTCATTCTAGTCCTTAAAGGGGAACCAAAGCCTTAATTAAAAGTTGTCTAGTAGTTAATGTTAAGGCATAGGGGAAGTAGCACAAGCAGCCCCATGTCATACAGATTTGGGCTTTAGCTCTTATTGAATGATTTTACAAGGCTGCTAGTACAGTGTATTCAGTGAGAAAGTGGCAACTTGTATTTATTTTTGCCTTCCTATCTGCCAGCACTGCTAACGATTGACACAGTGATGCTTCAGGCAATTACTCTGTAGAGCATCTCTCTTTGTGCTCAAAGGATACGTGGCTGAGCCTACAATACAGCAGGATGTAATCATGGACGTGGCTGAATGCTAATGAGATGGGTTTGTTACAGCTTACATACCAGAATGAATCATGCGTGTTGATTAATCTGTATCTCTGAGGTTTGGCAGGGCTTATACGGTCTGTGCTTATAGACAGATCTTTTCTGGAGGTCTGTGCTTTAAACAAACTCTTTCTAAGTATCTGCAGGGACACTGTGGGAGGAGATTGATTATATTTGTCGAGTCACCCCAAGTGTATAAAAGGTATATTATTCTGTATTTTATATTTCAACTTCTCCATCCTCCATCTCAGTACTCCCTGAGCTCTTATGGAGAGGAGATTGAACTTGAGAAAGCAGCTGGAAGTCAATTTGGACTTCACATGTAGCCATGAATCTTATTTTATAAAAACACCTTACATATGTATTTTATTGACATGACACCAACCATATAAGTGTCAGCCTAGAGTCCCAGTGATCCCCAACCAGTAGCTCCTGAGCAACATGTCACTCTCCAACCCCTTGAATGTTGCTCCCAGTGGCCTCAAACCAAGCACTTATTTGTGAATTACTGACTTGGAGGCATAAAAACCACATATTCTGCCAAACAGAGCCTCAAGTATGTTGTCCTCCAAATAGCCAATCACAGCACTTATATGGCACCCTAAGAAGATTTTTCATGCTCGCATTGCTCCCGACTCATGGTTGAAAGGGTTGGGAATCCCTGGGCCTGGACTCTCATCAGGGAACACCATGGTGTACAGAGCTGATTATGATCTTTTATGCTGCAACATTTGGTTTAGGGTCAATTGAATTCATGCATTTCCCAAAGTATTGAACTGTGTACTAGGGACTGGTCCTTCATTCTGGATATGGATGGCTTTGATTATTGGGACCTGGAGGTGAATTCATGGGTGAAACTGGCAGGTTGTATTATACTTTAGCCTAACAATGGTACCAAAGCATTACCAAGTTCTTGGCGATTCTGGTGCTAAAGAAAAAGTTATGAAGAATCATTCACTTCAATCAGAGTTCAAAGCCAAGATATTCTCTCCCTCAATTACTTGCAATGCCTTGTATCAAAATAAGGATACAGAAATGAGTTTTTAAAAGTTAACATTTTCCTTGTAAAGTTCAGATGTTTTAAATAAGCAACAGAGAGCAGAAGCTGCACTAGGTCCAACAGCGTGTGGCTGAAGAGAGAATGGAGGCCTGATTTTGGGTTGCTGGGTATCTGTGCATTGGTTATGTGGCACCGGGGCAACCAAAGAGCAATTATTCCTTGTCCTGAAAGTTTGTCAACGATTTATACTCTACCTTGTGTCCAATTTCTCCCAAAGCCCCTACAGGTCCTTGTGGTCCAGCGGGGCCCTAGAAACAAAATGACTTTTTAAAATAAATATATATATATATTAATGCTGCAAAATTGGGGCAATGTGCTTAGAGTTTCTATGATTTAATTCTGTCATTGCTAGGTTGTAGTTATGGGCTTCTATGCTGCATTCTCAGTAGTCCGTATTCATATTGTGTTCTACATGGCAGAATAGGCTCACTCAATGGCTAATAGTGTTGCTGGGACTTTAACAAGACAGCCAGTGGCAGCTGGATATACTGAAGTAATGGCCTGACACGGATCAGCACATGACAGAAATGAGTTGATGAAATACAGATGAGTATTTAGTGCTAGGGATAAAATTAAAGTTGGATGATACTTGCTGGATTTCCTGGAATTCCCTTCTCCCCGGATGGGCCAGAGGATCCTGGTATTCCCTGGAAAATTAAGACTTTTTAAGATGATATTCACAATTTATGAAATCTCATAAAATATCGTTATTTGCATGGACTTACTGGAAAACCATGCGGCCCTATTAATCCTCTTTCTCCTATTTTGCCCTGCATAAAAAAAAAACATTAAGTTTTGGTTAAAGGAGAACTAAACCCAAAACATGAATGTGGCTTAAAATGCCATATTTTATATAGTGAACTTATTGCACCAGCCTAAAGTTTCAGCTTGTCATTAGCAGCAATGATCCAGGACTTGAAACTTGTCACAGGGGGTCACCATCTTGGAAAGTCTCTGTGACACTCACATGCTCAGTGGGCTCTGAGCAGCTGTTGAGAAGCTAAGCTTAGGGGTCGTCACTAATTATCCAGCAGCAGAAAATGAGCTTCCCTGGCTGTAATATAAGCTGATGCTACAGGTTTGCTGATTATTAAATTGTGATGTTTCTAATGATGTGTATTAATGACTAATCAGCCTTATATTGTGACTATATTTCTATGACACTATCAGGTGTATATTGTGAGTGGGTCCCTAAGCTCAGTAAGTGACAGCAGCACAGAGCATGTGAATCAGTGAATCAGTAGAAAAGAAGATGGGGAGCTACTGGGGCATCTACTGGGGAGACACAGATCTTTACTGCTAAAGGGCTGTGGTTGCTGCGGGCTGGTACACAAACACAATGTACAACATTTCTAGCTACTTCTCTAGTTAAACTTTAGTCTAAGGGGGGGGAAACATTGATGTCATTCACTTTCTGGCAGGACCATTATACCAAGCATTTTTGATCCAGAACCAAATCTCTTAATCCACATGGATGAAATATAAGAGTGACAATAAAGGCCTTTTAGTTCTCCTACCTGCTGGCCAATCAGACCTTGCTTGCCCTGTATCCCAGTAGGACCCTGTAATGATAAAATCAGAATATGCAGCGATCAAATGCAAAACAGCATATGCTATTGTTTCATTCAAGTTCTATGGAAAATGGCCATAGTGTGGCTCTATACATATTATATATCAGGCAATATGTGTGAGCTGCAGTCAGTGTGCAGTAGCTTCATAACGTATAAACACTCTCCCAGCTTTACCCAAAGAACAGCACCTCTGTGGGGATGGAATGCTGGGAAATTCTTATCCTCCATTCACACACACACCTCCCTCCCTAATGCAGGTTCTGCTAGTTATGGATAGCGTAGATCTGCTACCTCCCACTCAGCTTGGAATGTTACGTATACTATTACACGTGCTAAAGAATGCTAAGTGTGTGCTTGAAAAAGCCAATCCAAGTGCCGAGCTCACCTTTGCTTTAACAGGTGCCTCGTTCACTCAGATGGGTTTATAAAGAGAAATCCTAGTGGCCAGTGCCTCTCGTTCTCAAATCTGGGGGCATAAGTCATTTTACAACTTTACAATGTCCCATTCATTCATGGATTATGGGAAACTCAGCCAGTGGATTACGGCGTTTGAATGGAATAGTATTCTGCAACTCATCGCCACAGTCTGGGCTGAACTCGACTGCATCACATTGGATCAATTTCAGGAAATTTAGAAAGGGTAGGAATATGTCAGCTAAAGGACAATAATATTTAGATGGATTTTATAGAACAGGGGGCATAGAGAGCTGTACTCTATATAAGAAGGTTGCTAGATTGCATAGTGACGTCCACAGCCCTGATCCCATTAAACTAAAGGAAATCATGGATGGCTTAGAGGGAATATGCTACTATCTACCAAAACACTGCCTGTCATTCATTCCCAAAATGTATATGAAAAATGGATACTCTGGTAACTTCTCAATCCCAGGTCATCTGTATATTGAGCTCCTCATTTATGAGCTATCCCCAGTATCAGTAATATTACCTTGAGAGACCCGGAAACCCATTATCCAGAAAGCTCCGAATTAAGGAAAGGCTGTCTCCATGGACACCATTATATTATTATTTTTAAAATAGTTCCTTTTTTTCTGTAATAATAATCCTTTTAGGAAGCAATTTAATGTTTAAAGACTTAAGGTATGAAGATCCAATTATGGAGAGATCCTGAGCATTCTGGATAACAGATCCCATACCTGTACTAGCCATTCTAGCATATGTTTTAGTTTTAATGTGGCATTGTTTTATGTTCTCACTTTGTTATTGGAGAGAAAGAACCTATAAGTTGTTGGGAGGCATTTTGGCCCATATCCCCAGCCTGTTGTTTCAGTTGGTCCAATAATAGTGTGCCCCAGATTCTTAGTGGCATTGAGAGCTGGGCTGTGATTGGCCACTTGCAGTGTTATTTTGCCATGTCTTTGGCTGATCAACTTTCTCTCAAGCTTCAGGGTTTCACTGCCTGATACAGGTTCTTCCTTCTGTTCTAACAAGATGCCCATGAAATGCTGCCTCATACTGTCTCTGTGTATAGGAAACTGTGTGGAGCATGGGAGTGACCCTGTTATGATGCTGGAAAAGGTTAAATGAGACCAAGTGTCTGCAAGAAGTTGCTTGTAGCATAATTGGGGCTTGGGGCTGCTTTTCATCAGAACACTATTTGGTAAATTAGAGAATGGACCAAGGGACAGAACACTTATACCCGGCACTGTGTATAAAATATTATATCAATGAGTGTGTTTGGTGAAGCTGCTGAGAGCAGAAATTCAGTGATGCTATGGCCCAACACAGCCCTTTTATTTGCATCTGTGCTGAGTGCAGAAACTTAGCTGCCAGAAGAATCTGCATTGCTGAGTGTTACTAAGCACCTCACTCACTCACAAACAAACGGAAACTTATAAAAATATTTGTGTTATTATTGTATTTATAAAAGGCACTGAAATAAATACTCCTGCTTTCTCCTGGCAGGAGGCTACAGTCATATGAAAAGCTCCTTGTGTTGGGGGAATCTAGGACTAAATACTAGCTTCGGGGGGTGGGGGGAGAATCATTACATTAGAGCAGCAAGAGTTCAATCCAGAGCAAAAGGGTTAATCAGCCAGGAATGGTAATACCCAATCACAAGAGGGTTTGCACCCTAAATACATTGCATTAACAGCTCCGAAGATACACAAAGCTGCCACCTGTCTGGGCACTTACCTTAGTACCTGGAAGTCCAGGTTCTCCCACTGGTCCATCAGGGCCTCTAGCACCCTGAAAAACATGAAGAGGGAAGATAGAATGAAAACTGAACAGCAGGTGTCACCCTTGTGCTGCTCAAAGCAGCCTTCTAGATGGCCCAAGTCAAAAGCCCCCTTGTCCTGCTATCCTCCCACTTTAAGTCCTGTTGCTGAAACCCCCCACACACATACACACCACCCTCTTCATGTTCGTAGAGGGGAGAAAACAAACAGCTGCGTCCTTTAACTTACGTCCTCGGGACGGCCCCCTGCTCACAAGCTTCCCACTCACTCACAATGGAGCCTGTGATTGCTCCCTGCTCCTTGCCTTTGCCTCACTCTCACTGGAGCACACTTTGCTTCTGGAGAGGGATTAGTTACCTGAGCCAAGGGGACAACTTTAGGGTGCAGAGAGGAGGGTTCACTTCATCCATGAATAGGGGAATGTTGCACAGGCTTAAGGAAAACTTAAACAGAAATCTGCTGCTGCAGGAAAAGCTTAACCCTTTCACTGCCTGGGTTGCCTTTCTGCAAGGTGTCCACCCATCCCTGGCCTCTAGGCAGTCACACGCACATGCAGAGAATGCCCCCTCCCCTGTATAGAAGACTTGTGACCTATTACAAGTGTCCCTGCAGGGTGGTCTCACAGGCAGTGAATGGAGGGGTGTCCGCTTCATATTTATTATGCCTCAGACAATGAGGAGGGGGATGCAATTCCTTATCACCAGTCACACTAAATTGAATTATTTTCTTGCCTTCAGTAATGCCAGATACCAGGAGGGAAATGCCACCTGCCATAGAACCTAAAGTTCCAGCATAAAAATACCATTGCCCCAAAAGATCCTATGCCGGGGTGTAACTACAGAGGAAGCAGACCCTATGGCTGGGGGGGGCAGAATGTATAGGGGCTCCATGAAGCCTTAAGTAATGAGCAATTTCAACATATATAGGTAAAAAAGGGTCAACCTCTAGACATTTTTGGGGCCTGAAAAGTAATTTACTAATTTATCTAGTTACACCACTGATCCTATGGTTCCAGATTCTCTCTTGATCTACATCACTAGCAAGTAGCAGCTTTTGGGTAAATTTTCTCATCACTTACCAGCCCTACTTCAGGTTAAATGGCAATCCCAAGGCTATAGACTAGCTGATCAATATTACCTTTATTAAAGGGTTCAGATGCATTCAGACTATTTGTACCAGTACACGGTATCCCTGTGTCATATTTAGCCCTTTAAGTGCCAGGGACTGGTACTTTTAAAACAGCACCATAGATTTTACAATTCCTGACCATTCATGGGTTCAATATCTACAATATGTTTTTGTTGGTGTTGCTGGCCCTTTAAGTCTACACTGTTAGCTTGGATTTCTAAAGTCAACATGACTTTGAATCTGAAATCATGAGTGTGATATACAGTGTATATATAGTGTATATATATATAGTTCCACTTTAACACAGATCATACAAGTCCATAGTATACAGTGGCTGGCTTGTCCATGCCTTTTACACAAGTGCTTTTCTCCAGGGCTTACACATGAGGAAACCGTTACACCTTTAAATACTGTGCACTTTTACATTACACTTCACTTGCATCAATAGTTGCTTCGGCAGAATATGTTTTATTAATCTTCCCCCGCCTTTAGCTGTGGGGGCTGCTGCGCGAGACTTGCTAGCAAAGTAACATTAAGCTTTTAAAAATACAACAATAGCATTATTAGTCAGTCCTGCTCTTGACTTTGGTGCTACTGGACTTTTTCTTCCAACTGGGTCAAGAATTCAATTTTATTAGTAGTGTAGGGGTTACGTCGGTTTTTTTTAGGGGGGGGATCAGGCAAGTTGCACATAGTGATTTCTTCCTGTGCTGAGCCTACACCTACTGGATTATTATTCAGCATGGAAAGTCTGATTTGCTGGTGTAGAGAAGGGAACAAGGCTTTACACTTACATCAAGCTTCACATACATTCTGAGGTCAAGGAGTTTCTGGAGGGGCCGTCACTACCAAACCATCCTCCCTGTGTAGCAAAATAGTAACAGTCTCACTGATTCTCTATCCAATATGCTTCTTGGATATTGCAAAACCACCAGTGCTATTAACAATGAATAGATCAGGAGCTATAAGACTGGGCTGGACAGTGGATGCTGGAGCTGAGTATAGACTTGGGGCTGTGCCTTTGTATAATGTCCCATGTTTACACAGAATAGTAATATAAAGCAATGGCAGCAGCCAGTTCATATACTTCTAATATTTATTTTAAAAGAACTGTTGGCCAAAAGCTAAGATTAACACAAGTCACCCCATCGTGCAGGATCCCTAATCTCCCTGTTCAAGTACGCACTGGCTCTGGGGACAGAGAGAAGTTTATCTGGCAGCAAAAGAGAAGGAGAGAGAATGTGGGAGTGAGGGGAAAGAGCAAGACAGTGAGTGAAAGAGCAATAGAGAGAGAGTGAATGAAAGAGCAAGAGAGA
>CM044446.1:7185106-7230736 GCA_024363595.1 Xenopus borealis
AGAGAGAGTGAATGAAATAGCAAGAGAGAGAGTGAATGAAAGAGCAAGAGAGAGAGAGTGAGTGGAAGGGCAAGAGAGGGTGAATAAAGAGCAAGAAAGAGTGAGTGAAAGGGCAAGAGAGAGTAAATGAGTGAAAGAGCAAGACAGAGTAAGAATAAAAGAACAAGAGAGTGTGAGTAATTGAAAGAGCAAGATTGGCTCTTTCACTCACTTTCTTGCTATTTCACTTACTCTCTCTTGCACTTTCACTCAGAGTGTGAGAGTGAAAGAGCAAGAAAGAGAGTGAGTGACCGAGCAAGAGAGTATGATTTAAAGAGTGAGAATAAGTTAGAGAAAGAAAGAGTAAGAGAGAGTGAAAGAGTGTGAAAGAGAGAGAGTGAAAGAGCAAGAGAGAGTGAGCAAGAAAGTGAGTGAAAGGGCAGGAGTGTGAGTGAAAGAGCAAGAGAGAGAGTAAAAGTGTAAGAGAGAGTGAAAGCAAGAGAGTGAGTGAAAGAGCAAGAGTGAGTTAAAAAGCAAGAGAGTGAGTGAAAGAGAGAGTTAAAGAGAGAGAGTGAGTGAGCAAGCAAGAGATTGATTGAAAAAGCAAGAGAGTGAGTGAAAGAGAGTTAAAGAGAGAGAGTGAGTAAAAGAGAGGGTGAACGAGCAAGAGACTGAGTGAGTGAAAGAGCAATAGAGGTAGTGAAAGGGAAAGAGAACGTGAGGGAGCAAGATAAGGGCATGGGTACAAGTCAGAAAAAAGCTACTGTTGTAGGTCTCATATTGAGATTTTGTCTCCTGTGAGCGGTGTCAATTAGTCATGGGCTGGTGTACAAGGTACACATATAAATACAGGGAGGCCACAATGTAACACATGTTATCCCAGCCCAAGAAACCAAAAGACAAGCATTAAGTGCCCTTTCTTAGAGGAAATGCATGGATTAGGCACAACTTGGCTCTGCTCCCTTCATGTCAGCTCATGTGCCTTTTATCTACACATGTTCAATGATTGAAAGTAATTGGAAGCATTATTAGTTAGTGGCCTATCTGCACTGCTGGTTATGACTACTGACACAATCGAGCAACAGCCTGCTCTCCTCCTTTCAAGACCATTTCCCACACATTTCTTGCATTTCTTTAATCACTGCTCTGTTAAGCAGTAATCAGAACCAGCAGTGCAGACAATAGAAATGAACAGACAGAAACTAAAACAGACGACACAACCCCTTTAAGTGAATGATATCAAGTTTTGAAGAGGAACTAAACATGATGGATTTTGGTCTTTTCCATTCTAACTAATTATCTTATAGAGCAAATTGAGATGCCCCCCCAGGGCAATATAACACATATGCAACATCATCAGAATAATCAATAGAAACAATGTTATTTCAGGGGGTTTGTTCCATTTCCAATGGAAAGGGGTGGTTCACTTTAAATTTTAATGTTATCGAATGTCCATTTTTATAGCTTAAAGCTGTTGCATTCTTCTGACCCTATCTAAAAACCAAATGCTCTATTAGTCTATAAATGTATTGTCACTGCTACTTTTATTACTCCTCTTTCTATTCAGGCCTGTCCTATTCATATTGCAGTCTCTTATTCAAATCCATGCATGGTTGCTAGGGGAAACTGCAACCTGGAGAGCTGCTGAATAAAAGCCAAATAACTCAAAAACCACAAACAATAAAGAATGAAAACCAATTGCAAACTGGTGTCAGAATCTCACTCTCTACATCATACTGAAAGTTAAAGGTGAACACCCCCTTATGAAAATCACATTGAATGTTACCACCCATCAAGTGCCAAAGTGCAATTAGCTGAACTAGAGACGTCCCCACAAGCATTGCTTTGAATTTCTGTATTGATTCTCTTCTGTGATACAGCTGAATGTTTTTGTTAACACTTCAAATATAAACTGAAAAAGAAAATGAGTAGTCCCGATATCCTGTATAATTATTATTATATACTTTACATCCAAGTCACTACCATTCTGAGATCATTTGCAATGAGGAAGGCTTATGATTCAGTATAAGGAATGAGAGGAATGGCCCATGCAAAGGATACTGGGTTAATGGGTTGAGCAGTAGGTATGCCAGGGGACAGGCCAGAGACTGACAGCTATGAAGGGGTTCTTTACAGACTTCCCAAAATTGCGCTGAAAATGCCTCCCCTTCTTCACTGGATTGTTACCATGCACAGTATTTCCCGTGGGATGTCAGATTGGGCAGGCTTTGGGAAGTCAGTGTTTTCATGGCCTACACTAACAGAAGCCTCAGGGGAATGTAGGGAAGTCTGAAGTGGGAAACATGACTGGAATGTCTTGGTGACTTCCAGCTGGTGCTCTGGCCTGGACTCCCTGTTCCTTTGGGCTTGTGAAAGCTTAGAACTAACTGAAATCTGTACTTCTGATCTGGCTCCTATACACTCATCCATAATAGCACTTCAATACACCTGAAATATGTACCTGCATGTTAGCCTTTAAAATACTAATGGGTCCTACCAGTAAACTACAGTACACCTGTACTCTATAGCTCACCTTCCCCTGTTGTTATGTATATTGCATATATAATGTATATAATATATATACACACAATATGTCACTAGTCCCAAGAGGCTGTGCGGCTGATTTATTAATCACTGGTACTTTTTGCTTCCCATCTTTAATAAAAAAGCTAATGACGGCTGCCTGCACTGGAACAATGTGTTCCCGCATGGATATAATTGTCTAAATCCTTTCTCCCCTACATGCAATGCACATCTGGGGGAAAGGATTTGGATGGCTGATAAGAGCTCGGTGCTGAACTGCATTGAACGCTACGTCCCATAGAGCTGAATGGTGTTCAACGGCAAAATGCACTGAAGCATATTCCATATCGATCTGTATTTAGATATATAACCCATGATACAGTAGTAGGACACATTATATACAGTATAGACGCAATGTAAAGGGAGTGCTGGATCTATAGGAGTCCTACATTGTATAAATCAGTGATTTTCAACCTTGTGCCTCCAGCTGTTAAGAAACTACAAGTCCCACAATGCATTTGCCTGACTGTGGCTGTCAGACTCCTTCATTGCATTGTGGGACTTGTAGTTCCTTAACAGCTGGAGGCACAAAGTTGAAAATCACTGGTATAAATGGAGTTACACTGATCCCTGTAATACTCTTGAACTCAACCAACCTTCATTGATACCCGGCCCAAGGCAGGCAGCAAGGCTATGGTACAATTCAAATGATAATATTATTATAATCATTACCAGAGACTCAGAGGCAGTCTGGAGTATATTAGATTGACATCAGTGAAAGGCAGATTGATATACTGACTTTTCTTGACATATAAAACTTTGTTTCTAGAAAAGCATTTCTCACACTGTTTCCTGCTATTGATTCAATGGGGAGTTTCTGGGTCACAAGACTAAATATTGGGCTTCTATAACAAAAATATTGTTAGATCAGCAACCTTTCTAGTTTCAGTTATCCTCAATCATCCACTAGGGGTTGCTCTAAATTAAGAGGCTATGGAAATGCACTAATTTCTCACTAAGGGGGTAAGGTTAGCTGAAGAGCCAGAGATAAGGGATAGACTAACAAATCCCATTTTAGGATACTGATACAATAGTTTTGCAGGTCCCCAATATGTCATTGTACACCATTCACAGAAATATTAACGAGGTGATTCACCTTTAAGTTAACTTTTCAATTGGTCTTCATTGTTTATTTTTTATAGTTTTTTTAATTATTTGCCTTCTGACTCTTTCCAGCTTTCAAAAGGGGGCCAATGGCCCCATCTAAAAGAAAATGCTCTGTAACACTACTCATTTATTGCTACTTCTCCTATTCATAATTCTATTATTCAACTTCAATGCATGGTTGCTAGAGTAATTTGGACCCTAGCTACTAGATTGCTGGAATTGCATGCTGGACAACTGCTGAATAAAAATCTAAATAACTCAATAACTAATATCTCAAAAAGCACAGATAATAAAAAATCTAAACCAATTGCAAATTGTCTCAGAATATCACTCTCTACACCAGTGATTTTCAACCTTGTGCCTCCAGCTGTTAAGAAACTACAAGTCCCACAATGCATTTGCCTGACTGTGGCTGTCAGACTCCTTCATTGCATTGTGGGACTTGTAGTTCCTTAACAGCTGGAGGCACAAGGTTGAAAATCACTGCTTTACACCATACTAAAAGTTAGCTCAAAGGTCAGCAATCCCTTTCAGATGGAATGGAATGATAGAATGAGTGTGTTCTGTTGAGTGTTCATATATGTTTAGCAGCTGCTTTTTTGCATTCTAGAATTCTATAATAATAAAACATACAATTTCCCCAATCACTTAATGCCATGTTTGCTATCATTTCACGGCTATTTTATAAAAAATCCAATATTGTCAGGCCTGGACTTTCAATCTGTGAATTGTGGCAAATGCCAGAGGGGCTGCTGTAAGATAATATAGTCAGTTTAGTGGACTGTTTGGGTCTCTGTGTTCTTGAAATGCCAGGGCCTAAGACTTTCGGATCACTGTGGAAATAACAGATAATATCAGTCTGACATTGAGTTAGTTTGAGGCAGGTCTGGACTGAGAGTCAAAATAGGCCCTGGCATTTCAGGTACACAGAGGCCCAATCAGCCCACACAGTGGCCAAACTAAATAGTGAAATTCTATTGCACATTATAGCAGCATTTGCCAGAACCCCCAGTCCGGGCCTGGTAGACGTGAGTCTTTTTTCAGCCTAACTTACTGTGTTACTATGTATATGTCTGCAATAGCACACACTGCTTTGCATGGAAGACATACAATGGCTGCAGTTGCTATGTCATACAACCTTTCTAGAAAAAAACTAATTCTCATGTAGGAGAGGCAGCCCACTGTAAAGCAATGCTCACACTAGAATCTTCTTTATCCTCATCAGCCTGAAAATATTCTGCAGCAAATATGGCACCTCTGTTCCATAAAGACCAGTTCAGACTGCCGGGCAAGTCAGCTTGAAAGAAAACATCTGACTATTCCGTTGCCTTTGGCTGTGGTTCTTATGCTGCTCCAGCAAGAAAAGGCTTTAATGGTGGAAAATGGGAAACCAATCAACCCAAGCAAGTATACAGAGAACTCTCATCGGTTAATCCGGTGGCTCTGGATGTCACTCAGGAACAGTGTGGTCGACATTAACAAGACTCCTTATTCTTACTGAGATCAGCAAAAGATTGTATTACTACATTTCTGCCGATTCTGACTCAGTAAGTTATTTTTGTTTCCAGTGGAATTGAGTCAGTACTATCCCCTGGGCCAGTGCCAAACATAAAAAAATCACTAACAATAACGGAGGAAGACAGACTATTTTTAGACGAGAAGCTGAAATGACTCATGGAAATGAAGTATTGGCGCCCTGCTTTTATACTGGGCTCGGACCTTGGTGCATATGTCCTTAGCCTGTCATATAATATATATAAACTAGCATGATATCTTGCCTTGTATGGCTATTCTATAGCTTTGTAAGCAGAATCCCACCCAATATGCAATGATATATAGAAAAGAAATGCAACCAATAATAGTATGTAAAATACAGTCTCTACTGGCAAACCACTAGCAACTGCCTCCTTAAACACTGCGATCACAACATGACTACTGAACTTGGCAACCATAATACAGCAGCCCGTGCTTCTGGTAGGATGAGGTCTACATCACTTTCTTATAGAGTGTAATGATACCTCTCCTGCTACTATAGCTCTATACAGTAGTAGTAGTAAACATTAATGCTGACAATATGGAGGAGGCTAGCTGTATAAAGGGATACTCTTATGGGAAAACATGTTTTTTTCCCAAAATGCATCAGTTAATAGTGCTGCTCCAGTAGACTTCTGCACTGAAATCCATTTCTCAAAAGAACAGATTTTTTTATATTCAGTTTTGAAATCTGACATGGGGCTAGACATTTTGTCAATTTCCCAGCTGCCCCTGGTCATGTGACTTGTGCCAGCACTTTAGGAGGGAACTGCTTTCTGGCAGGCTGTTGTTTTTCCTTCTCAATGTAACTGAAGGAGTCACAGTGAGACATGGGTTTTTACTATTCTGTTCTGCTGTTCTTAGATCTACCAGGCAGCTGTTATCTTGTGTTAGGGAGTTGTTATCTGATTACCTTCCCATTGTTCTGTTGTTAGGCTGCTGGGGGGGAGGGGGTGAAATCACTCCAACTTGCAGTACAGCATTAAAGAGTGACTGAAGTTTATCAGAGCATGTGAGTTGGGGCAGCTGGGAAATTGACAATATGTCTAGCCCCATGTCAGATTTCAAAATGAAATGTAAAAAAAGTGTTTTCTCTTTTGAGAAATGGATTTCAGTGCAGAATTCTGCTGGAGCAGCACTATTAACTGATGCATTTTGGAAAAAAAACATTTTTTCCCATGACAGTGTCCCTTAAAGTCTCATCCTCCTGATTTCATCTGCAAGACAGCAAATCATTGCACCATAAAGGAACTGGCTGAATGCAAGATCATGGAGCTCTGATCTCATTTTCTGTTTTTTCTTTTAGAAATTATTCAACTCCCACTGCACCAATTCAACTGCCACAACTATGAATTGCCGTTTATATAGAAACTAATCTAAACACCCCCTTGATGGAACTCCCAGCTAACATCATTCATTGGCCACAGGCCACTGCAACCAACTGTGATAATGCCTTCCTTGAGCAAATGCTGACATCCCTTCCAGCAATTACATCACGATGGGAAACTATTAAACTAAACTTTTTGTGGTACTGTCTTGTTCCCATTCTGCCTATGTTTGCAAAATACATAGCTCTTATCAGGCCCGGACTGGCCATCTGTGGGTTCTGGCAAATGCCAAAGGGGCTGCTATAAGGTGCCATAGAAAGTCAGTATATAGTGGGCTGGTGGGGGCTGTTTGGGCCTCTATGTGGGCTGATGGGCCTCTTGAAATGCCAGGGCCTATTTTAATTCTCAGTCCAGACCTGGCTCTTATGCAGCAAGCAACTACCAACGACCCTTTTTTATGCCTTTATATGCAGATCTGGGACAGTTCCTTCTCAGGTACAAATGCCCTACCTGAAAAGAAGCCGATAAAGGTTAAAGCCTGTAATTGGAAGCATATGTTGGTCCAATAAAAGATATCATTCAGCTCTAGTGCATTCCATCTCTCTACTTGTGCCTCATTATTAAGTCACATCTGAGCTTCAGAATCCCAAGCCACTGGAGATTAATCCTTTGCCTGTCATAAATCTTTCAGGCATTTCTTTCTGAGCCAGTTACTTTTTCCTTCTACTGCAATTCCTGTGGTATGCTTTCATCCCCTGTATTCCCATAGTGAGAGCAACAATGGGGCACAGTATCTGGAGTGCTCTGGGCTGGTGCCTAGGAAACTGGATGCACCTCTCTAGACTTCAGGCTCATGAGTTGAGTCATTTTACACTGCTGCAAAACTATTTCCTTCAGGGATGCGCTGGGAAATTCACGAGTCTCCACAGATGTTTTATTTACACTTTATTTACATGTGTGAATACTTTATGTGTGCTACTAAAGGGAAAATATGCCCATTTATAGGTATATATATTTACATTTGCTTAGCCTTTTTTTAAAAGGTCTTTGGCTAACCATAATGACAGATGAATTCATTTATGGACTTGTTTTATTTACTCATTCAGATATGTGGGAGCAGCCTGGAAACCTTATCCAGAGAGGAACTAAACAATGTCTCCAGTGTCCGTGTATGGGAAGAAATCTCTCGGTGCAGGAGTGATTGCTTTCCATGCTGGGTGTTGATATGGGTTGTTTAATTAGGTGTTTGGGATGCACATGTGTTTATAGCAATGGTTGGGAAGAGACTTCAGAAGGCACCCTGAGCCTAGGATGCCAAATCACCTAGTTCTGGTCCACACTGAGGCCTATTTGTCTAACTGTGGGATATGTGCTTTATTACTGCATGGGAAAAGCTGGACAGCACTGACCTTGTACTTTCCTCATATTCAGCAAGGACATCCATACAAAACATGGCTGGTTATCTAAACGTAAACACAGTCAGAACTGTTTCCTCTTATTTCTGTGCTTTTGTATACAAATAATCACCCCAGTGAGCACAAAAATAAACAATTCAGTGTGCACACAAATAACACAACCAATTTGGAGCACACATGATTGTTCCCTAATGCACACACGCATTTCATATTGGATCAATCTGCACTTACAGCTTTTAAAAAGTGAATATAGGTCCAACCAGCACACACAAGATCAGAAAATTGTTGGGTATCATAATCATTACGGCTGATAAAACGGTATTCTAGGCTGGCTCCAATCAAGGTTGGTAGCATACCCAAACATTTTCATGGCAAATAATAATCTGTTTGTACCACAGGACTATGCCCTGTACCTGATTTAGGATGTACATAAAATAAATATTAAGCATTCGGCAATTATCTAGAATTTTCCATTAAAAAGGCACTTTATGGTCATTATGTCTAAGTGTTTTTTGGTTAAATTATACCTAAACAGAGAGCAAACTATGAGGGGAAAAAACCCCTTGCCCTGGGCTCATACAAATGTTGAGCATATATTTAAAACTTGGATTTAAGACCAGTTGGTGGGAGTAGAGTTCTACTTACCCTGCGCCCTTTTGGTCCACGCACACCTGGAGAACCCCTTGACCCAGGCGAACCCTGATAAATAGAATACAGATATTTTGATCATGACATGTATTTCTAAAATGTGCACTATGGGATAATGCCCTGTAACATTAGAATTTACATACTGTTCCCATTTTATGACTGTTCAAGTTAATATACTAACAGGAGTACTGGATCATGGCGCGAACATCTGGACTTCCCCAATGCTCATGGAAAACTGGTAAGTTAAATAAACCTCAAAACAACTGTTGGACTATAAGGGGCACTTTAAGCTGAAATGTGAAAACCTCTGTCTATCTTTCTGGAAAGGTCATGCTGGCTTGAGTTTTGCATTATGTTTTGTTTACTCACTACTTTGGTCAAGCAGACTAAGGCCAAAGGTGAAAAATCATACTGTACCAAAATCAAGCTTACCGGTGGTCCAGGAGAGCCCGGAGAACCTGGAGGTCCTGGGTTTCCTGGATGACCCTGCAATAGAAACAAGCATATTATTGGCCAACCAACCCAAGCTTTCTGCAAAGCCCATTCCTATACCTCAACAATAGGAAAGGCACATCAGATAGTAATATTTAGCATTCATTTTCATTAGGACTCAAACAGTATTAGAAGAAGCCATGACTTTAAGGAGAAGGAAAGGCTAAAACTAAGTAAGCGTTATCAGAAAGGTCTATATAGATTCACCAGTAAACCCTTAAAGTAATGCTGCTCTGAGTCCTCTGTCAAAATAAACACAGCATTTCTTTCCTTCTATTGTGTCACATGGGCTTCTGTATCAGACTTCCTGCCTTCAGTTTAAATCTCCTTGCCCTGGGCGTGAGCATGCTCAGTTTGCTCCTCGCCCCCCCACCACTTCTCAGATGTAATCTGAACCCAGAGCTATAAGTGAACAGGGAGCGACTCAGGCAGGAAGTGATGTCACATCAAGCTAACACTGCAGCTGATATCCAAACAGAAAGCTCCTAGAGCTTTTTACTCCGGTATGGTGAAACATTCTACAGAATAAATATAGAATTCTAGCTTGCACTATTGCTGCTAATCTATTGGCAATACAATGACTACATAGCTTTCCTTTTCCTTTAATGGTAAGGTGCTTTGGCCTCTGCCCCCAGTCACTGGGTTTGGGTTACATCCTCACTAACAAACCAACATATTTTTTTTTTTCCAGGCATGAAATACACGTTCAGTTTGTGTTTTGTTTTTACTGACCATAACATTCACATGTATGTCTCATAGAGGTGGACTCCACACAGCCTCCAGCTCACGGACAGGCACGTGATAACATCACAACAATCCCAGAGGCAAATGTATAAAGCTTTAAAACTTAAACCTTAATGCCAGAATCAAGTTCCCTGTAGGAGACCTGTGTGTATGTGAATATGACACAGGTATGGGATCCGTTATCCAGAAAGCTCCAAATTATGGAAAGGCAATCTCACATACCTCCATTTTAAGCAAATTATAAATTTTTTACAATGATTTCCTTCTTGTCTGTAATAATAAAACAGTAGCTTGTACTTGATCCAAACTGAGGGGCAAATTTATCTAGGTTTCGAATAGTAAATTCTAATTTTCAAATTTCAAAATTCCCACATTCAAATTTTAATCCCCCCAATTTGAATGTAAATGTAAATGTGAGATTTATCATAACTCAACCGTGGAGCCCTAATATTTGAATATTCGCCACCTAAACCCTGCCTTGTTCATGTACAAGTCAATGGCAGAGGTCCGTTGAGCCATTTGGAGATGCTATAGGGCAAGTCAACCCCAAAATAAAAATTTGCCGAATAGAAGAAAACATAATTCTAAGCAACTTTCCAATATACATTCATTACAAATTTTCAGTGCTTGTAAAAACAATTTGTACATATACATAGAAAACTTGTAATGAAGGTATATTGCAAAGTTACTTAGAATCATGTTTTCTTTTATTAGGCTTTTTTTTTACTTTGGGGTTGACTTACCATTTAATAGCCTTCCTGACATTTACAGGTTTTTTTTCGGGAGAAAATTTTTTATTTGTATGAATCGATTATGAATATTTGATCGAATATTATCCATTATTTTTCTTAAAGAACCTCCCAGTTGAATAGTGAGTATATTGGAATTAAAAAAAAAAAAATCATATGAATTCAAAATCAGACCTTTGATAAATGGGCCGCTAAGATATAATTAATCCTTATTAGTGGCAAAACCAGCCTATTGGGTTTAATTAATGTTTTAGTGACTTTTTAGTAGTTGTAAGATATGGAGATCCAAATTGTGGAAAAATCCCTTATCTGAAAAACTCCAGGTCCCAAGCTTTCTGCATAATTGGTGCCATACCTGTACATATATAACTCAATAAAAGAAAAGTAGCATTCATCATTGCATCTCATTACCAAGGACAGTACATTCTTTCATTAGACATGGAACAAATAGTTGTACAAAGACATAACAAAAGCATTATATTTCCCTCACTTTCTGCGGCAGAAATTCTTTATTGTTCTAAGAGTATTGCACTGAACAGAGCTTAGCCCAACTACATGTTATATACAGTAAATAAGTTAGAATGTTTCTGTTTATAGTGTGTATGAATTGTGCACCATTTGCATCTGGTGAATGCTGGGGACATTATTGGGTTTCTGATGGAAAAGTAAAGGCATTCAGTGAAAGAATGAATTCCAGTGCATCTCTTTAGCTGCACCACACCTTTTTTGAAGAGCTAAATCTACCCTGTGGCTCATCCAGGACTGTTAAAAGGAGGCCATTCAGTGGCAGCCTTGTGCTTGCAGGAAATACCTGGTCCAAACACACATAAACATGCTGGGTGGGGGTAAAAAACAGAGTAATTACAGTAAATAAAACTCCAAAGCAAATCTCCAGCAAGCCAGACGTCAGTGGACATAGGTACCCAACCGCATTCAAAAAAATACACCCCCCTTAAAAAAACAGGGAAAGCTAAACTGGACTCTAAACAGACGGTTCCAGCTTCACACAGACAGGCAGCCACCAAACTGGACATTATCCTGGCACAGAAAATAAGCAACTGACCAATGTGAGTTTTTCCAATTTGAAGCTCTGTAAACATATATGATTGTAGATTATATTTACCACCAGAAGGGCCTAGCAGCAGAAGCAAATAGGCAGATGTTGAGGTTTATGTGTATCATTGTCCAAATATACTACTTATTGCTAGTTAATGACACAGGGTTTAAATAGCCAATAAATGGACAAATTGCTGGTGCCCAAGCCCTTGTCATACTGATTAATAGGCTACTTAGTATCTGTAGACTGATGTCACACAGGGTGGTTTCACTGCTGGCATATAAATGCCCCAAACCACCAGTGCCGCCATCAATTGACTTTAATGGACATAATTGGTCTGAAAACATACATTAGAAAATGTTTGGCTTGAGAACTGTCTGTATTCAAAACATAAGGCTGTACAGTTCCCACATGTCATGCTACTGTAGCTTTAGTATCAGTTCTGATGTGCCTACACAAAGCTGGTTAATCCCATGGTTTCTGTAGCTGCCGGCTCTGCTACAGACTGCATTTACTATACTTTGTGCTATATTGTTGCATTATGTCTATTGCTTCTATAGCATCATTTGTAGGGTTACCTGTGGATGGGAACAATGGATGATAGAAAGAGGTGTCATAGCGTAGACTTACTCCTTACCATTGATCCCTTTTCCCCCGGTGGGCCTGGACTCCCAATCCCTCCACGGTCTCCCTAAAACAAAAAACAAACATGTCAGAAATAAAAGTGCCACACATCAGCTTATTTACTACAATGGCGGGGGTCCAACACTTTTCCCTATGTACAAAATGGACTAACCAAATCCCTATCATAAAAAACAATTAGGTGCTGTTGTTTTGTTATAATATTTACCTTTTCCCCTGCAAGACCTGTCTCCCCCACTGGACCAATAAATCCTTGAAGCCCCTATAAAGGTAAGAAAGTTTAATTAGTTGACGTGTCTGAGCACCTATAATTTTGCAATTAGTTTCAATAGCTGAATCTACTTAAAGCCTTTAATAAAGTGTATATATATTAAAAACATGAGCAGTTATATTGCTTTGGAGGCTGCCATTTTGGTTCCTGCAGGGCCCACCGATGGATATTAGAGAGAGGTGCTCACAATCGCGGATTCCCTGTTTTTAAGTTGTTTCATCTGAATATACAGTTTTGAATAATAAAGTTGATTGTATTTGCATGCAAGTGTGCATGATTTCCTTTTTCTGTGTAATAATAAAACAGTAGCTTGTACTTGATCCCAACTAAGATATAATTCATCCTTATTGGAGGCAAAACTAATCCAATTTGGTTTATTTAGGGGTTGATTCGAAGTGGAAAATACTATGAAATTCAACCATCGAATTAAAATCCTTCAACTTCAAACATCAAAGTTGAAGGATTTTTCACCGAATTTAGGATTCCTGTGGTCGAGGTGAAAATCCTTTGAAGGAATTTGAAGGGTTTTAGAATCGAATGGTCAAAGTAGCCTATTTGATGGTCAAAGTTTTAAAAAATTTTACTTTGAATGTGGAATTTTTTGCATTCGCATATTCACTTCGACCCTTAGTAAATAAGCCCCTTAATATTTACATGATTTTCTAGTACACTTCAGGTATGGAGATCTGAATTACAGAAAGATCCATTATCTGGAATACCCCAGGTTCCAAGCAATTCTGGATAACAGGCACCTGTACTAAGGTATAAAGAGGAGTTTAAAGGTTACTGCCAAACCCCCTCCCCCCAAGAAATAAACCCTATTCAGTTGGGAACAAAGGTGTCCCCTGCAACTGAGCTCAGAAAACTGAACAATGGCATTGCAGTGTCCCCATACCAATATAACTTCAACTGAGAACTTGAATGCCTTATTCAGTAGGAATAATAATGGGCATTAATAAATCCCAAAAGCCCTCCCCTTAAATCATGGAAGCGTTACTATACCACACCTGTTCACCGATCTTCCCAGACCTTCCTGTTTTGCCCACTTCACCCTGGAGAAGGGCAGCAGAAAGGAGAATGGTAAGATTCACTCATTAGCACATTCATTTTAACACCAAGCAAAATACAATTTGACAAAATAATAATGTCAGCATTAAAGGAGAAGGAAAACTACAGATTACAGCAGAGAAGCAAACTGAGCATGCTCACGCCCAGGGCAAGGAGGTTTAAGATGAAAACAGGAAGTCTGATACAGAAGCCCAAGTGTACACAATAGAAGGAACAAAATCATGTTTCTTTTGACAGAGGACTCAGAGCAGCACAACTTTGATGGCTTACTGGTATATTTAGGTGGACCTTCCTGATAACGCTTACTTAGTTTCAACCTTTCCTTCTCCTTTAACTGTCCAATGATGCAAAATGCCAGTATTAGTCTTGTGACTATCCAGTCCTTGCATATCATGACAGATTCCTCTTTTGTTTCCCTATTCCTTCATCTGTCTCATAATAGTACTGGATATCGTATATACTGGCAGCCATCACGGATGGGGACAGTATAGTAGGGAGGAGATGGTTCTGGGACCCACAAGGTGCAGTTATAGAAATAGAGTCTTGAAGGGAACAATAATAATTGGTGGTGTATAATTGCAGATGTGATGCCACCAATGTTTCAGCCCTTCTTCAGGTGCTCAGTGTTACAGAATTACTACAAGAGTGATATATGAATGAATATATACTATGCATTACTGCTTAATATGACACAGGTAGCCACAAATGGATAGAAGCTGCTTTCTGTTGATGGTCCTGAACACAGAGAACACGTAATGAACCACAACCTCTGCTTTGTACACTTGTGGTATTGAGCCTAGTGGTGTTATGCTACACTCTGTGCGCCAGACCAAAAGCTGGAGATTAAGAGTGGGATTTACATGTCACACATTTGGGAAGTACTGTAGGATGTATAAAATTCTGAGACAGTTGGTGGTGTTTCAGTTCACCCTTTGTGAATGCCAAGCATGGCAGGCTGCAAACACTCCCTGACTAACAATCTGCTCCAAATAAAAGAAATGCTTTATTACATGGTAAACTGCAGCAGATAATGATCAAACAGCACTTTCTTTTATGGAAACTCCCCCTTTGCATTCACTTTCCTTATATAGAACAGAAATTGCTGAGAAAATGATGCGCCCCACTTATTTCCTACTGATTACAGATTATTCATTTTACATCCATGATGCTCAAACTTTTACCCAAAACTCTTTCAGTAAATGATCTTCCTGTTCTTTGCACCATACACTGGAAAACTTTCAGATACATACATACATATTAGGTCTTAGCTAAGTTGCCACCAAAAAGGCAACGGTCTCTTACCTTTGTACCTTCTGCCCCAGGAATCCCAGGATAGCCCTTCCGCCCAGGAAACCCCTACAGATAAGAAACAAATTGCTGACAAACTATGGAAAGCAAGATCTAATGCCTGTAGCCCTTATTTATGTTACAGTTGTTACTTTTTCTCATTGGCTATGGATAATTTTTCGTGTGTCTCGAGTAATTCTGAATAACCCAGCCTGTTCTTAAGAATAAGGTGGTGGAGAAAATGTTCAACAGAAAGTGGACAAGTGAACACAATTCCTTCCACTGTCCTTGTGAATTAATCAAGGTAATAATTTCCATGACTTTCTCTACCTGTTCGTTACAATCAATCAGTGACATGATTTTTGGCTGGGACCATTACTTGTAGGGGTCACTGCTGTTCTGCATCAGGCTATGTAAATGTTTAGCAGGAATACTTAATTTCCTGCTGGCACAAAAAAAAAAAATATACAAATCAGACTTAGTCAAAACAAAGTAAAAGCTCTAATAAATGTACCTCCAGACCTGGAGCTCCTGGTGGCCCAATTGGTCCCTCATCCCCCTATAAAGGAAATAAAAATTGTGGTATTATCATGTTGAATAATGGTGATAATACAGTTTTTGTGGGAAAAGTCAAATTCAGTGATTTTTTTTGTTTAATGAACCCATTCTATTTGAAAGCAACGAATGCTCTACAATGGCCCTTAGAGGTCATAATGCAAGCTAGAATGTTTGTTTAGAAGTAATGTGTAGGATCAACTGACATCAAAGGGGAACTGCATTGGCAATTCCATGTGCTCTGTTGAGGTCTATAAAATGTCTCCACTAGCAACTGTACAAATACAAGTTTCTCTTATTCTTTAAATAGCCTCGGAGGGCTGGAATTGTACCTTGTGTGTGATAATATTCACAACTGCAAGGGGTGAGCTAAAGGAAATGGCCTTTCACTTTTACCTTGTCATTTCATTAGTAGTAGAAAGTGCAATTGTAGAATCAGCTTGTGTGTAAATTCATTGTGCTGTGACTATGCATAGAAAGGAGTCTGAAAAAAAAAATCTGCCAAGCTCAACCCTTAAAGTTCACTTGAAACCTATCTTGCTTCACGTTGATCCAGAAGAGGGCAGCATCTGTTAAAACTGGTGGCCTGCTTAGTGCCAGGCCTTTTAAACTGTCTGATGCTTTGCATCCAATAAATATTGCTTGTTGACTAGGCTAATCCATTTACAGCACTATTATAGCGTTCAATAGATTACACTTGGGGAACATGGGGGCTCTGTGCCTTTAGACACAAACATTCCTAATGCGTCAGGTCACTTACCTCATGCCCTGTCTGTCCTCTGGGTCCTGGGAACCCTCTGGCTCCTGGCTTTCCCTGCAAACCCATAAGAAGAAAGAGGGTCTCATAAAGTGGGAATGAATCTCATAGCATCCCTTCAGAGAGTTATTCAAGGGTTGAGGTGGCAATGTAACTTTGCCATGGGATGACATCCAACGTCAATTTTAGGAAGAGAGAGTTTTGGAGAAGCCTCAATACAAACATGAGAGGAGAAACTTTTGCCAGGACAGTCAAAAGGAATCTAACACATAAAGATTTTAATTAGACACTAGAAGCTTGAGGAAAGGTATGGTAGCTCAGTATAACTCACCTTGATACCTTCTGGACCATTTTCACCCGGAGGCCCAATATCCCCAGGAAAGCCCTAAGAATAAAACAACACTGGTAAGGACTTTCTAGAGTTACTTATTAAATGATGCTCTCCAACTACAACACATCCAGGAAATGACTGATGGGCTACACCTGTCAGCACAGGTATGGATTAAACAGCCCACAGACCCACTCTGTACAAGAGAAATGGCTCGTGCCTTTCTGTATAAATACTCGGATATGAAGCAGAGCAAAATCTAATGTACAGACATTCTCGAGAAAAGGGAACACAATGATCTGGTGTCTGAATCATTGAAAAAACATCAGCGCATCCAAGGCAAATACAGTAGAAAAACAATACAGTATGGCAAAGTTATTAGAAATAAGTTGCTGGAATTACATTTGAAATAAAAAGATTGAGATCTCAACTCTGCTAGGGGTCCTGTGGGCCACATTCATTGACAGTTAGCACTTTAATATCATAACAGTCATGAAGATGTGGCATATTTATACAAGCATTGTGCAACTTGATATATACAGATATACAAATCCAACCCCTGTTCAGTTTTAAACAGAGAGAAGCTTATTAAACATCAGCCCCCTAGAGAGATATAATACGGTAGGTAGGGTATCACTTACTTTCACATCTTTATTCTGCTTTTTTCCATTATTAGTATTATTATTATTATTATTAACATACCACCCAGGAAGTCACAATATATGTTCTAAACATGCCCAGTGTTATATATACATATATATTTAAGGAATCAATTAATGACCATGAGTTAAGGGTAAATAAGAATGATCAGAAACATGGATGGATGGGGTCTAAAACTGGCCATAGACGTAACAATTACGATCTTTCTCAGAAAAGATCTTTCCAAGAAAGATCGTTAGTTTCAACACACACGTGTAGAGCTGAATCTTCACATATACAGGTAGAAACAATAGAATTCTACT
The DNA here is from genome assembly GCA_024363595.1 of Xenopus borealis. Lineage (NCBI taxonomy): Eukaryota > Metazoa > Chordata > Amphibia > Anura > Pipidae > Xenopus > Xenopus borealis. The sequence goes on from CM044446.1 coordinate 7,202,612, forward strand.
TGTATCTGACGATTCAGCAATAACAGTGGCCGATGTTCAGGGAGCTTTCAAAGGCATCCGATCAAAATTTTCCGTCCAGCCCGATCAACCAGCCGACCTATATCTTAATCTTCTGACGATATCGGTCGGCTCATTTCCCACCATACACGCACCAAATATATTATCTGTGCGTCTATGGCCACCTTAAGAAAAGGCCTGGCTTGGGAGTGAATAAGAAGAGGGGAGGATTATGTTGACTAAGGTTTCTGGCAGCAAAGCTTCATTCAAGCAGAATTGGTTGCTGGCTAACATAGCAAGGTCTTTCATCAGCGCAGGAATGATAGTGGAGATGAAAGGAGAGGGATGGGGAGAAAGAGGGGATGAAAAGAACATGAATGGCAATTAATGAACAAAGGGGAGCTCTAGTTAATTCTAAATGAAGCGGAGACATCTAAAGGAAAGAAGAGCCTTTGGACACTGACATTTTAGGATATCAGCGGCCCCTCAATCAGCACTAACACACAGAAATGGATCTCAGTGCAGATCCCTATCTTTTTTTTTTTACCTGTCACAGGTTTCACTTATTCAAAATACTACAGAAACAGGGGAATCCAACAGTAACCAGGAATACCCATTTCTTGTAATGATTCACAGTACAATGTACCTGGCTGTCCTGATTAATAGTGTGTGTGTGTTTCCGTAGGCCTGTGCCCATTGGAAGCAAAGTGGTATTCTTGGAAGCTCACGCCCTACTAATGAATAGAGCAAAGAGCACTTGGCAGCATCTGCTCAGTGTATGTAGGAACTGGGAGGGTCTGGATGTCCTCATTCATGGAATATGTCAGTAAGATTTAGTGAATGGACTAACGCTCTCCCCAGAATGTTTCAAGTTATTGCACAGAACACTCACAAAACCCTGAACATGAATTGCCTCTTAAACAGTAAATCTGCAGAGAAAGCCCCTGTCAGATGAACGTAACAAGCCTTGATCACGATCAGCCCTTGTCAGCACCCAGGAGAGTAGCACTGGATCACTGCTGAAAAGCCATAGTATTAGGCCAGATGCATGAATTAAATGAATAGAATATCAAGGTACCTGTGTTATGCATGGACCTCCTTTCACTTTACATGTACCACATCTGGGCCTATTTCCCATCAATATTTAACTCGAATGTAATGCTTTTACATGTGTCCAATCTGCCCATTTTTCTGACCACACCCCCTAATTACCATGTTCATTTTACAAAATTTGACAGGTTATGAAAGTTTGAACACATTCCTGTGGCTTTTATGTGTTATTACAGTTTTGCTCATAAAGGGGAATTGCCCTTTAAAGGAGAAGTCTACCCTCCTTGCACTAAACCCCCCCCCGTAGGCCCCCTCCCCCCGGCCTCCCTCCCTTTCGGGCAAATGTCCCTAAGTTGCTACTACGGGGGGAGGAGTTTAGAGCATGGAGGGTAGACTTCTCCTTTAAGCTGTCACAGTCACAGTTTCCCCTTGAGACCTGCTTATCTTACAATTGTTCCTTTGCTAATCTTAAATTGTTACAAAAGTATCTAAGTGCATCTGCCACATATTCTGGGCTCTCTGCCGAAAGCCAATTAAGTTTTAGAAACTTTGTATGTTTTTATGGCTGTTCAGTGCAAGAGATCAAAGAGAAATATCAGTAACAATCTGGGACTGTGGGTTGAGATGTCAAAATTGGGACAGTTGGGAGGTGTGCATTTAGCTTTAGCACACTTTCTATACAAACTCCACACACTGGGAAAAACCCAAGCAAACGAATGAACGATGCTCATATACATTCCTGGCTCTAACATGAGTAACTGAAGGGTGTTATAGATCCTGGATAAGTAAATGTATTTGTAACTGCACATCTTGGCACCCAGAGACAAAGCAAAAACCATTTTTGCCCATATGATTTATCTCAGGAAGTGGTGCTGGAAAAACAATAGATATATGCGGATGTTGGTCAGAGTTATGCCTAAACACATGAACAGCAAAGTGTAAACAAATTCCCTGAGCATCTGGGGGCAAAAAAGATCAAGCCATGTGTGCAGAACTCAAATGCTTAATCTGCCTCAGCCTGATGCATGCTCAGCAAACTGGTGCTTGACAGAAAGCAAATGTGTTGCCCTTATACAAGTTGTTTTGATGACAGGAGATTTTTATTTACATTAACACTGATAGGAAGCAGCTTTTTATAAGACAAAGGGGGCTAAAATTAGGGCCCTTACACACGGGCGTATTGAGCTGCGCTCCCCTGCGTTCTGTTTTCATGCATTCAGCTGCAGGAGTAGACGCACTGAATTATTGTCAATGCCACTGTACTCAACGCATGTAAGCGCCAGACGCAGGTTGGGACACAGCATGTTGCAATTTTCCTGCATTCGGCGCTTACATGCATCTGTGTGAGTGCAGCCCTCTTGACAGTAATGCTGTGTGTCTACTCCTGCGACCCCCTGCGGCTGAATGCATGACACTGGAACGCAGGGGATCGCAGTTCAAAACGCCCATGTGTAAGGGCCCTTAGAATATTGATTGTCAATGCTCCGCTGCAGTGAAGGCTTAAGGTGGCCATACACGTAGAGATCCGCTCGTTTGGCGATGATGCCAAACGAGCGGATCTCTCCCCGATATGCCCACCTTGAGGTGGGCGATATCGGGCTGATCCGATCGTGGGCCCTAGGGCCCAACGTTCGGATCAGTATGGGCGGTCGGATAGCAGGACCGCATCAACGAACAGATGCGGCCGCGATCCGACGGGATTTTTAATCCTGCCCGATCGACATCTGGCCGACTTTCGCCAGATATCGATCGGGAAAGCCCGTCGGAGGGCCCCCCGCACAGGCAGATAAGCTACCGACACAGTCTGTCGGCAGCTTTTATCTGCCCGTGTATGGCCACCTTTATACACAAACACAGGTGCTAAACGGCACTAGTGCAGTTGTCAGTAGCAGGTCTTTGTTTGTGGAAAACTGTACCCCACATTCTATGTGCAAGAATAAGTATATAGTGAACCACCATTGTATCCGTGTCAGTGTATCTAATTCAATGAATATGACTTTAAGGCATCAACATACAAAATGGGCTTAAATCTGTAAGTGCTGGAAATGTGAGATAACAGAGCAGGCCATTGTTTTCTGTCTATAGGGAGTGCACAATAAAAACCGGAATGAGAATATGACAGATGTGTATGGGAACATGATGCAGCTGGATTGAATGTGCAGGAGATGTTTATACAAGACATGATTTCATGCATTTCTAGGGATCTGGCCTTTTTGATGTGACTGCAACCACACGAGTTCATCATGACACAACATTGTTTGTGATGAGAAAGCAGAATCTCTCTGATCCCCCCCTTGCTGTGCTGTTAACTCAACATGGTACGAGGCCTGTTTTACTTGATCAGGCAGAGCACCTTTTAGTCTTTGCCATGACTGGTTATGTTTACATCATTTTGGGATCTGTGCAACACATTTTATGGACCCAAAGCAGCTCTCATCTGGGGGTGAGTGTGGTAAGTTATGAGGCTATGAATATAAAGATATTTGGTACTGGCCATCTTAGTTGCTCTTAATTTGGCTTTATCGTCTGTAATGAAAACAGGTCTGAAAGACTAAGTTTTAGTTGTAGTTTTGCTTAAGTTCAGGCAATGGCTACTTTGTCCCAGGGTGCTAGAACTGAACAGTAGCAGATCAGATTTCTTCTGCTAATATATATATATATTCTCTGTATTATACTATGGTATAGGCAACCAGTTCATTAAAGACATGCAATCGGGAAAGAAGAAAAATATATTTAGGAATTCTAATATATACCTCTGGTCCTGGAGGACCCGGGAATCCAGCAAAGCCCTTATCGCCTGGTTTTCCCTAGAAAGAAATATGGAAAACAGGTTTTAGCTTTTGGCCTAAACTTCCCGTATTTCCCAAATGCAAGAGCCACATTTAAATGTCAAAAGAACATTCTTACACAAAAAAAGACATTTTACTCAGCTATGAAGTCATCTCCGTGGCCTTTAAGATGTTGTTGAGCTGCTTCTTCCAGCATTCAACAAACAGCTGAGAGAATCGCACTTCAGCAACATGAGAAAAGGCTGCTAGTTTAACACCCTAGGATTTATACATCACAAACAGTACCCCATAGATTGGATATTGCAGCAGTACAACGATAATCTTATGTGCTGCTCATTTCTCTAGGAAATTTCTCATGAAAGATCATATTTTCAGTGTTTATTCTTATGACAGAGCTTTTGACTTTGCATTTCTCAAAGGGAAAAAAGGCTCTAAGCTTAGAGACATTTCGCAATGCAACAATGTGGAGTGCATTAAGTAAAAGGTAATATAAGGACATTTTTAGAAGTTGGTGACTCAGGAAACTTACCATTGGACCAGGTTTCCCACGCATTCCAGTTGGCCCTGGAAGACCCTGACTGCCCTAAAAACGGATACAAAATACCTTACAAAAACATTCATATGAACATCAGCAAGGATAAATAGATTCTTCCAAGTCCCCCCTCTTTGCATTGCCACTATTACATGAGCATCACTACAGCAAGTCACACTGAAACATTAACTAGCCCAAGAACTAATGCCCAGCTCTCAACTGATGGAATACTTTCACTCATTGCCTCTTCCTGAAATCTAAAGCAAGTATTACAGTCAACCGCAAAAAAAAAAACAATATTCATCTGGCTAAGATTAAGAACAGCCTGTCTGTCCAAACTGCTGATGCTAAAGACTCTGGGAATATTTAAAGGGATATTATATGTTCATATGTCAAGGGGAATTTCGTAGCATTCATTAATATTTTACTATTTCTTTATTCTTTCCTGAATTATGTTTTATCACAAAATTCCTGTGACACATTATGGAGACAAATCCCCCACATTGCTTGCCACCAATTATAACTCTCTCTTATGTATATGATAATTGCATCTGTGAACCATACGCACTGATTCCCATAGACTGTGATTGTCTCTGTCTCACAGGTAAAGGAGCAGTAAGAAGATGTCATAAAGTCAAAAATGCCCTTTATATATCTATTTGTCTATATCAAATTCCTCCCCAGAGGACAATAACATTTGTCTGGCATATGCAAATATTTTTAGGTGAAATCATGTTCTGCCTACTGCTGTTTATATGTGTATCTGATTATATAAGTAATTGTCAGCTACTAGATTCGCTTTACAGTGCGACATTATATAGAGCTTCTTACCTTGTCTCCTTGAAAGCCAATATCTCCTGGTATCCCTGGAAATCCCTGAACGCCCTAAGTACACGTTGCCAAAAGATAAATAATACATTATGGCTTATTTCCATGCAGATCGCTCAATAGGAAGTCTTGTGACTTATACAAAAGAAATGACAGATTCACTTTCTAATCCTAGAATCAAACATAAGTCTATTGCTAATGGAATGTAGCATGGGGAAATATACATCATACTAACAATATGGAATGCAGCGTTTGCCCACAAGGGATTCCAGTAATGAGGTTTGGTTCATATCAGCTGCAACATAGTCAATTCAGAATGACAACCTACACTGATAAAATGGGGAGCTACATTACGTAACCACATTGGCGATTGTATGTGTTTAGATAATTCGCTCTTTGCCAAAGACAATATAAACTGTGTGTGTCATTTGTATAGAGCACAAACCCGCCAACACCGAGATGGCATTACCACACACACAATTAGGTTTCCTGCAGAGTTGGACAGAACTGCAATAATGGTGCAGGAATCTAGCATCACTAAGTCTGGTCTGAACTATCCTAGGAACCATGTATAGATCTGAATAAGAGACTGGAATATGAATAGGAGAGGCTTGAATAGAAAGATGACTAAGGAAAAGTAGCAACAACAATACATTTGAAGCCTTAAAGAGCATTTGTTTTTAGTTGCCTCCCCCATTTGAAAGATGGAATGAGTCAAAAACTATAAAAAATAATAAATACAAATTGAAAATTGGCCATTCTATAACATACTAAAAGATGACTTGAAGTTGAAGCACCCAACTGCCCATAATTCCTAATGTGGTTTGTAGTTCATATATTTTCCTTGCAGAACTTGTGGGCTGGAACTACAGACTCTCTTGCTACAAGTGTTGCCATGTTGCATAGTTAGGGAAAGTCAAGCCAAAGTGTTTGAGATAGGAAAATTCCAAAAAGAGCCAAAGAGCGAGCAGAGTTGTGGAATACTAGGAGACCTATAATAAGCTCTAAGCTTCCAGTAGCTAGAAAATCAATTCACATGGAAATTTACTGGGGCTGCCCCTCGTGATTTTATTTGGTAATCCCAACAGGAGCTCCATTGTGCACATAAAGTGAACTTTCCAGTGAAGCGGCGCTAAATTCCAGGCCTCAGGTTCCACTAACAAGCCAGGTTTAATCATTGCTTTTCTTTCCCACTAGTATTTAGCTGAAATACCTCTGCTGTGGCACAGACAGAATCACAAGTGAAATTCATCAGCTCTATTCACATTTGTGTATCATAACAGGCAGTTGTGCTGCAATTGACTACACAACTGGAATACTCATGCCAAGGGTGTGAAGATGTATTTACATTTAGGGGTTGTCAGTTTTTTAGGGCACAGTTAGATGGGAGACTAAAATGTCCTTAGCTGCTTGTCAGTCAATCTGCCTGGACACAATGTGTTTTTTACTGTTAAAAAAAAAGTCTAAAATAGTTATTTTTTTTCATATATATAGACTGTACATAAAGATAATAGAGGTAACCCAAACGTCTGGGCTCTTCACTGTTCTCCAGAGGGCACATGACTGCAGTTCTAGTAGAGCTTCTTCAGGAGAATGCCTTGGCTATTGGAAATAGGTTTAAAATAGGTTTCCCAGTCTCCAAGCAAAGAGTGAAGCTGAAGGAAGAAAAAATTCTAAGCTCGGGAGTCACTGTCAAAGGAAAGATCTGAGGATCCATCCACCAAAAACAAACCGCAAGTCTCACCACAAAAATTCACATGAGCTTTTGAGTAAGAACATCAGTCTCTGGACAGCATCCAACATAACAGTCCTATGGCATTTCTCAAGAGCATCTTGTACATTATCCTCAAGGTGACCCTTATCTGTTTAACTGGGCCATTCCATGCAGTAACTGCTGAACATATTCCTTGGCACAACTTACACTTACACAGCTTTATGTATAGGTCAATGAATCCAACTCTCGCCCGCACAGCTGGTTTAAAAGTAAACTGATCCTGACAAATAGGATGCACTTTTTTCCCTGGAGTTCTCCGCAAGCTCTTATTAGTGTCATTATTCCACTGCAATACAGTGATTGGGTAGACTAGGTTGGAGACTATACTTTAAACAGCCAGGAAGGGGCAGATCCATTCATATGGCAGGGTCATGAAATGAACGAATCTTGGGCCACCACAGACCTGGCTGATGACACATGAGATCCATTGTGGTCCTCTCTAAACATGATTAGTCAGCCATCTCAATCATTATCTGATAAAACAAGGGTGAGTCTTTGAAAAACCTATGCAAGCATCAAAAATACAAGCCTGTGCAGCTTGCAACTTCAGCTTATTTTATAGAGAACAGTGTACAAAATCAGTTACACTTTGCACACTTAATCTTCAGGAAGTGCTCCTAGTGGGGTGCAGGCAGGCATATTTACTTTCTATAGACCCAGACATTGTTTTAGGAAGTTACAACTACTTTTGAAACTAAATGAAATGCTTCCTCCTTAACAGTGATCACTCGGGACTGACGTTTCCAGAGGTTTCTCCATCTGCTTTTGATGCCAGGCTAAAGAAAGGCTCATCTGGCCATGGTGTGTGTATTCTTTGCACAACTGTATTAACTAAAGGCCAACAACCCTGCGAAAGCTCAGCATTATTGTTCTAATGATACTGCCTGCTCAAGTCCTACACTGCCATTTCAGGTAACTGATGAACAAAAAGTTCTCTATATGGTTGGGGGGGACTCTTCATAGACAGTAGAGAATATAACGTACATTTATGATGACTATTCGGTGTTCTTTTGCTATACTCTATGAAGAATGCTGAGGCAGGCAATATGGAAACCATTTAATAGTGTTAATGCAGATTACAGATGTGTAGCGGTGCATGGCAGATTGTGGTATAGAATGTTCCAATCCTTTATGCTTAACTATATATTAAAAGGATTGCTTTTCCGTGTGAATACTTTAAATTCTTTCCCACAGCTTGCTTTTGAGGATTCTGTTGTAGGTTTTGTTCAGAAATGGTTGAGATGGCACAACATGAAAATGTATGAAGAGAAGGTCAAAGGTGATTTACTGTATCACTGATCTTCAGCGTCAGTCCTTAAACTGTTCCATCCTCTAAGCAAGACAGATGTCTTAGTGCAAATATCATGTTTTTGACAGCAAATCAATGTGTCAGAACTAATGATAAATAGAAGGGCAAGCAGCTGGCCTGTGTATTAGAGTGACCATGAATAGAGTATTATAAATGTCTGTAGCTTACTGATACCAGGTTAAATCGGGATCCAATGATATATTGATATTCTTTAGATACATTCAAATCATCTATATTAAGTCCAGTAAAATGTGATAATGTGAAAGTATATTTTACATTTTCAGAGTTAGTCCATGACAATGAAGTCAATACATTAGAATCCTTGCACCAGATACATTCCATAGTTACAGTCATTTACTTCTGTAGGGCAGAAAGTTACACCACCACCAGCCGGTGACATGTTAAGCCTATTAGAGGCACCACAGCTCGATGACAACTTAGTCAACTGAGAGCAAAAGTCAAATCCATTCTTTCATTGTTGTCATTTCCCTCCCCCAATCTAAGAGCTGCTTCATGGACCAACATATCACTCACACAACACTATATGTGCCTATTGTTCAAATCCCTGCTTTTTTAGTATCCAGCAGATTAAACTCTGTCGCTGTTTAACAAATATCTATCCTCATCTCTCAATGTGTTCATACTCGCTCCTTATGTTTTGTTCTGCACCTTGCCTGTGGAATTCCTATCTGCATTCCATGAAATTATTCTTTACAGTTTCCTGAAGACCAGCCTTTCCAATTAATCTTTTCTGACATCATCTATCTACACTTAGCAATTATAATTTCAAGGTAATGACACACTTGGGTGGTGGGCACAATGCTTAACTGAAGACCCCATTCTCTTCTCTTTGAAGGCAACTGCCTGAAAGCTCTAATGAACTTTTACAGTTCATTGTGTGCATCAGACAATGCTTTCTAAAGCTAGTGCCTGGCTACTTTCTTATTCTTAAGGTCAAAGGCTAGATCTGCACCCTAAACCCTAATCTTGGCACATGGGAAATCCGGGACTGGAAGGTGCTACAGGTCCTAGTGCAAATATGAAAAACAACAGTGGATCTACACCTGCGCTGGAGCTACTGTTCCAACTGGACTGTGCGTCATTAATGAATAAAACTCAAATTCTACACCTCAGTAACTTCCATACTTTCAACAGTAAAGCATGACTGCCTTGAAAACATTCTAACGCGACTGCTAAGGTGCAAGCCACAGTAAGGCATTGACTGAAATATTATCTCCAATTTGTGCCATAGCTCATTTACCTTGGGGTAGGTTAACCCAAATGGCAAGGCAAGCCATATACCAACTCCCACTTATCAGAAGGCTGTTGGCCCTCTCTAATGAATATCTAATTAGAGCTTAGACAGATATTGATAAGATTGTTCAGGAAATGTCAGCTGTTGAAGTGCATGTACTCAAGAATGCTGTGAGCAAGCTCTGGCCTTCTATATGATCTAATTATTGACCATAAGACCTACAGACTGGATCAGTAAGATTACACCCACCATTAGGTTGGCCGTTGGCGACGTTGATACAGAGGACACTGGAAGACATTAGGGACAGCACAGTTTTTTTTTTTTTTATGTGTTAAAGTCTACCAGCAGCACTGGCAGAAGAAGAAGCACTATACTTCTATGAATATTTGTTTTTTAAACTGTGTTTTGCCTCTCAGATTAAATGACTGGGCTCACAATGCTGGCCTCTGGCACTTTGCACACAACCAGGCGTAAGATTATGTAGTAAAATTCAAGTGTAGAGCAATGTCTGCTTCATAAACATCCCTTATTGGCTGAAAATCAGCACATTAAACTCCTACACTTTCACATCTGTCGTGAAGTGGAAACTTTTAATTCTATAGGTATGAATGTTTCAACGTGTCTCATCTCATGGGAAAACTTGGCTTTTCATCATTTGTGTTTTAATGTTAATACAACACTTGTACAGTTGACTTAATAAAGTGAAAACCTGAGCTATATGGATATTAATGGGCAGTGTATTGGCAAGGGATAGCTAGCCAGAAAGTAGTTGCCAGAGGAACATATGTCCCACAATCAGCTGCTAAAAGGAATCAGACAGAGCTTCCACTCAATCAGCTGACAAAGCAGTCACACAGCATCATAATAGAGCTATTAACTGCTACAGAGATGCAAAGTAGTTTGCTACACAGATAAAGAGAAGGTAAAGTGCCCTAGCTGATGCACATTGAATGATGATGGTTGAACTCCAGAGGTCCAGCTGTCTCGGCCCGTGTGGGTTATCCAGAGTGCCTACCAGTAAATAATATTACAATCACTGACAACAGCTTTTTATCTGCTACTGCTTTCCACTGAGTGGCAGTGACAGATAAAATACCCTGTGCCATGACTATATATGAGGATATATATTCTAATTTGGGAATGTTTGTTGGGTGCTCTTGCAAGTACCTTTTGTTTACTTGTGGTGCACTGGAAGATACTACTGATATTTGTAGAATGGGGTGATTCCACTTAAGTTAACTTTATAGAATGGTCAGTTCTAAGCAACCTTTCAATTGGCCTTCATTATTTTTTTAATTATTTTCTGTGACACTGACCCCATCTAAAAACAAATGTGCTGCAAGGTTACAAATGTATTGTTATATGTTGTTTGTATTACTCCTCATTTTTGCCAGGCCCTCTCCTATTCATATTCCAGTCTCTAATTCAAATGAATTCATGGTTGCTAGGGTAATTTGGACCTTAGGAACTAGACTATACTGAAATTGCAAACTGTAGAGCCGCTGAATAAAAAGCTAAATAACTCAAAAAACACAAATAATAAAAAATGAAAACCAATTGCAAATTGTCTCAGAATATCACTCTTTACATCATACTAAAAGTTGACTAATAGGTGAACAACTTCTTTAAGGTTTAATGGGGATTTTGCATAATAATGAGGAGCTTAATGAAGAAGCTAAGTAGTTCCAAGCAATACATCAGCAGAGTGGCGAAACCTAAACTAAAGCACATTTTTTATAGAAAATACAGCAAACCCCATATAAATGATCATGCAACAAATGGTTGCCATATGTTAAGAGGCCATATCCTACCACTTGCAGGGTGGTAGGGGCATGCAAAACACAATGCAGTAAGGGAGTATTCTGGTCACCTTATCACCTTTCAGTCCAGATTCTCCAGGGTTCCCCGGCAGCCCCTGAGAAAGAAAAAGATGTGAAAGATGCAGCTTAAATTCATTTTCCTGCCAGTAAAATACTGCAGTGTGAGATGACGGTACCTGGTTAGCTTGAAATAATAAACAGACCCCCTTGTGTTTTCTTTCCATGCAGTGGGGACAATTATCAGTTACACCCAGGAATGGAAATCTTTACAAGTCAATAACATGTAAACATTTAAACTTTTCCTTTGCTAAACACTGAACCCACTATAATTTTCTTTAGCCCTTGGCTACTGGGCCATCCATGCTTCTGTCCATAGATCCTAAGTAATAAAGTATATGGAATTCAAGGGCACAGAATGAGAGACAAAAATCCATTGAAGTTCGAGAAGTTCAGCACCTCTTCCCTGGCCTCTAGATGGCTCTAGTTGCACAGGTATAGTTAGGTAGATTTTTTTCCCCAAATTCCCTTTTACTACCATCTTTATTTGAAAAGCCCAGCCATACAAGTGAAAGGCTGTCTGGGTTTACTTTGTGGCACTATAAACGGCTGTCTCGTTTTATATAAGAATCTTCTGAAGTATTTGTAAGTAGCTGTAATTTTCCTGCATTCCAAGAGAACTTGTGCACCCAAGCAGATGGCAGCTCCGCTAATACTGCACTGTACTACTATGCATTACGCACTGAGTTATTACATTACTACTAATAATACCGGGGAGGAGCGTAGCCAATCACCGCCTTCCTGGCTGCCTGTAGCTCATTTACAGAATGAAAGCTAAAGCCATGCACTGTCTATAAACAAGCAGTTGATTACAGATGTGCCTGGGTCTGGAGTAGATTGGGTCTATTACAGTATTAAGCAACTGGTTTAGTGTTCTTCCTAGGTATCCCACTGTCTCATTAAAAAAAAAAACCCATTAAAGGTTGACTTTTAAAAGAGTCTTAAAGGAGAAGGAAAAGTTAAAATCAAGTAAGCTTTATCAGAAAGGTATATATACACACACAAGTAAACCCTCAAAGTAATGCTGCTGAGTCCTCTGTCAAAAGAAACACCACATTTCTTTCCTTCTGTTGTGTCACATGGGCTTCTGTATCAGACTTCCTGTTTTTAGCTTAAACCTCCAGGGCTAGGGCTTGAGCATGCTCAGTTTGCTCCCCTTCCCCCCTCTCCTCGCTGTTGCAATCTGAGCACAGAGCTATGAGGAGCAGGGAGAGACTCAGGTACAAAGTGATGTCACACCAAGCTAATATGGAAGCTGCTATCAAACAAACAGAGAGAGCTTCTAGAGCTGTCTACCAAGGTATGGTAAAGCATTCTGCAGAATAAATATAGTGCTATAGCTTGCACTATTGTGGCTAATCTATTGGCAATAAACTGCTTCGTTAGCTTTCCTTCTCCTTTAAGATACATACTACAGTTTTATCGGCATGATTACTGGAATTCCCAGTTCTCACTAGCAGAATGCTCCTAGATATTTTCTATTAAGAATGTGGTTTTTCAGTCCCAGGCACAAAGATGTGTTTTACGTGGATGCACTGAATGTAGAAAGTAAATGAGATATGTGCATATCAATTCTGAAAGTTTACAGAATCTGCATGAACATGCCAACACATGGATTCCATTTGTAAAGCCTTTTCTGAAAAAAATAAAGTTTTTTTGGTTGATGAATGTATGTAGACCTACTCCAATTTATATATGGAAACCTATTCACGAGTGTATCATATAACTCATTCTATTTTCTATCTACTTGGTGCTACTTGAATAAGCAGCTTACACATGACTCACTGAAAGAGCTGTTCAGAAACTTCTGGAGGTAGTAGTTTAGATGTAGGACGCCTATCCAGCATGTTTCAACTTGGCCTTAAAGCAGACTAGCATAGCTAACCACAAGGCGGGTTCCATTTTAATGGGAATCAAACAACAATCTCAGCCATAATCACAAATATAGAAAAATGATACACTATGAGTAAAACAAAGTTGATGAACCCTTGCACTCACCTTCAAACCTTTGGGTCCGGGAAATCCTACAGCTCCAATAGCACCCATATCGCCCTGTCAGAAATAACAAAAGCATAGTTTAGAAACCTGCTTCTTTTTATATACTGTAATATGGGGGGGGGTTATAAATAATGAAAAAAAATACATAGCCTTTGTTGTTAAAGTAGAGAAAACAACTTTCAAGTAACTTTTTTGGCAAAATACCTCTACCTTCCTTGTAAGTAAAGGCCAAAATCATTTTGAACAAGTTACAACAGAAATAATACCATGGACACCCCTCTGCCAAACAAGATGCTTGCTACAGCTGGACAGCTTTAAATTGCCAAATTATTATTACTACTGCCACCTTCACTTCCACTGTGTGCTCCTCAAGGCAGGTCCATAGTCTCAATGATACCACTAGCCAACCTACAAACTAATTGAACATTTCACAAGCAAGTAGTAGTCGAGCCGTGGCTCTTGGTTTTGTGTATTTTGCCCAGATGAATCTGCAGTTCAGCAACACCAGGAAGGCTTTAGGTTAGATGCACATGGTCTATACAAGTTAAGATGGAAGATCAAACCCCACATTTGTCGGTAAAATGTAAGTGCTTTGGGTCTGGTCATGGCAACTTGATTTTCAGCGTTGAGATAAAGTACGTCTGGGCTTTTAAAATTGCTCAGCACAAAATGATTCCTCACAAATGTATATCTTTTAACAATCTGCTGCAGAGATCTTCCAGCATGTGCGGATAGGACATTTTTTAAAGGAATTGTTCAGGGTAAAAGTAAAAAATGGGTTAATAGATTGTATGTGCAAAATAAAAAATGTTTCTAATATAGTTCGTTAACCAAATACACAATGTATAAAGGCTGGAGTGACTGGATGTCTAACATAATAGCTGAAACACTACTTTGCAGCTCACTTGATTTCCACTGATTGGTTACCAGGCAGTAACCAATCTGTGCCTTGAAGGGGGTCACATGGGTCATAACTGCTGTTTTGGAACCTGAGCTGAATGCTAAGGATCAATTGCAAACTCACTGAATAGTTATGTCCTATGTGGCCCCCCTTATAGTCACTGACTAAATCAGAGTTAGAGAGTAGTGTTCTGGCTCTTATGTTAGACATTCAGTCACACCAGCCTTAATAGACTAACTAACTATAATAGAAACACTGCAAATACAATCTATTTACCCAGTTTTATGTGTACACTGAACTGTTCTTTTAACCAACCAATAGTAAAGAGCTTTATGGATGAGATGAAAAGATGAAATGAAAGAGACTGTCTTTTGGATAAATGGGGTTTAGTATCTCTCAGTTCTACATCCTGAATGAAACAAGGGAGGAAAAAAGATCAAAGGAATGTGTTATGCGCCAACTTGCTTTTCAACATGCCGGTGATAGAGATATCATCACCACTGTCCTTCTCAATGATCTCACATAGAGGGAAACAAGCAGCTAGTTGCCATGCAGTATTGTACATCTTTTACAGGCAGGGGTTGTTCACCTTTAAATTAACTGCTGGCACGATGCGCAGGGTGATACTATGAAACAATTTACAACTGGTTTTCGTATTATTATTTGTGGGTTATTTAGTTTTTCATTCCAACAATCTGGTTCCAACAATGGTAGCAGCCATGCATTGATTTGATTAAGGGACTTGTCTATGAATAGGAGAGGCCTGAATAGAAAGAGGAGTAACAAAAAGTAGCAATAACAATAAATGTGTAGCCTTACAGAGCATTTGTTTTTAAGACACACAGACCATCATGAAATGGTGGTTCAAGGAAAGAGATGTAAAAGGGCAATATTTACTTAAATATAAAAACCAGGTAGGTAAGATTCTTTAATATGTCACTTGATTTGATATAAACTATCTGTTGCTCAAAAATTCATTTTCGGGGTATAGTTTTCCTTTAAAAAACTTTATATATTAATCCTGAAACCGAAAGGGAAACCATTCCTGCCCATAAGTATAAATACAAATGCAGGTATGGGACCTGGGGTTTTCCGGATAACCGATCTTTCCGTAATTTAGACCTTCATACCTTACGTCTACTAGAAAATCATATAACCATTAAACAAACCTAACAGAGTGATTTCCCTTCCAATAAGGATTAATTATATCTAAGTAGGGATCAAGTACAAGCTACTGTTTTATTATTACACAGAAAAAGGAAATCATTTGTAAAAATTAGTATTTTTATTATTATTATATTTATTATTTGGATAACATGGAGTCTATGGGAGACAACCATCCCGTAATTTGGAGCCTTCTGGAGATCCCATACCTGTATAAATAGAAGGAATTCTGGGCACACAACAAACTAAAGGTTCACACATAATATAACTACACTTGTACTTACACTGTAATAAGTGCTGATAGATATATGAAGAAAAATACTACTTAAAAATATGGTGAAGCTGCAGTAGAAGTCAGTAATGTTTATGGGAATTATATAGCTGGAGTAACGCTTAGCCAGAGATCAAATATGGGTCTATCACAAGCCACACTTTGGCACACTTACTAGTAACCACACTGACAATACCAGTCAATAAAGCAGGGGTGTCCAAACTTTTGGCTTCCCTGGGCCACACTGGCAAAAGAAAAAATTGTCTGGGGCCACAAATGAAACACACAAACACTTTTGATTTGTAAAAGTAAAGAAAATACACAGAAAGGAACTACAATACCAGTTAGAGAACCAGATGGAGCTATACACTGGAATATGGGACACCTGGATATTAAACAGACTTATTATTATATTTTTATGGTGTTTCCTCGGGAACCAAGTGTTTCAAGCTGGGCCGCATTCATATCTATCCTGGGCTGCAGGTTGGACACCCCTGCAATAAAGGCTGCAACCAGGGGTCATGTGACCAATCCATGTGACCCAAACACTTTACTAAGTCAAAGCCGCTGCACCGCCAACCTTTAACACTACCAGCCATAAGGCTGAACTGCAGGATATTGTCAATTTAACATTAGAACATGATCTGTGTCATTAGAAAGGTGCACTGCAAGGACAAGTCTCAACATTCCCTAAATCAATGTGGCATTCATATTTTAGAAATAGTACCTTGGGAACCCACTGATCTAGGTCAGAGTTTATAAAGTCATGGAAGAAAGTCAACTGTATGTATAAGGCTTTAGTGAGCCTATGTGAGATGATATAGCTCGTCCATATGCCATGTGTGATTTGTGCCCATACCTGCCCAGAAAGAGGGACAAAAATTAATTTTTTTCAAAATATTTTGACCGTGCCCCTTTTTGGTGGCCACACCCCCAATTACCATGTAAATTTTACAAAATTTGCCAAGTTATGAAAAGCTTGGACACATTTCTGTTTTTTGTGTTAGTACATTTGCTGATGAAGGTGAATTGCCCTTTCAGCTGTGGGGTTCCCAAAATGTAGATTGTGATCTGCCAGTAGACCTTTATCTGGAGATCAGTAGATCTCAAGCCAAAGCTTGTCTAAATGACCTTCCTGTTTCATGCTTTTCATTCAGATATTTATTATGTTATGTTACATAAGATATAGTTGTCTAATAAATATAGCAAAATACTTTTTCCCTAGAATCAGTATATAAGTAATATATTACATGGAACAGAATGCCAACAATGTTTTTATGGATGTACGTCATAACGGGACAGCATCACTAAAAGTAGACCTCTCATTAGTAAAGTATGGGCACTCCTGGTCTAAGTTCTCCCTAGAGACCTCCTTATCTTACATCGATACAAAAGTATCAAGTATCTATTCTGCGCTCTCTGTCAACAGCCAATTAAGTCAGAAACGTTGTATCTGGCTGTTCAGTGCAGGAGATCAAAGAGAAAGTCGGGACATTTTAGTAACAAACCTCGGACTGCAGGTTGAGCTGTCAAAAGCAAGACTGTCACGCTCAATACAGGACAGTTGGAAGGTATGCATGCCATGTAATGTATTCGGTATGGTTCAGCAATGCAAGGTAGCAGCCCCAAGGAGTACAAAAATGACCTATGTATATCCCTGGATCATATTTCCCCTGAAAAATAATTAAACTAACAGTGTCAGAAATTAAACAGAAGAAAGGACATAAAAAGGGCACTGAGTGTCTCTGTAGTCCTTCCCTACAGTCAAATGCCACGTAATGAACTTGTCCATGGAAAACATAGAAAGGTTTCATTGGCCGAGCCAAACTCCTGAAGCCATGTGCCGGAGCCAGAGTCACAGCGGAAAGTAGTGCGTGCCTAAGACAAGCTGCCTCTTTGTGCTGCCTGCTACAAAGACCTCTTTAGGCCACTGTTTATTCAGGACAGACCCCATGCTATTTACAACCACATAAGGTTCAAGTTACAGCAATTGCTGCTTTTTAAACGGAATATTCAGAACAAGCCACCTGCAGATAGACACAAACACAGAAGGCTAAGGGGTTCTTGGGGTGCTTTATAATGCATAGGTATGTTTTCTCTGTACAGAGGAAGGATTACTGCCGCACAGTAGCCTAAGCAAATATTTAGATGAAATAATCCTATTATAAAGTGGCAGGTTACTAACGTAAAAGGGAAAATTCAACATTAGTATGATGCAGAGCAATAACAGTTCTCTCCAAAAAGGGGGCCTCAAAGCAACAGGTAGGGGGCTTACAGTGTAAGGGCTAGGCCAGACGGGGAGATTCGGGGGCATTTTGTCTCCTGGCGATTTCTCGCCGCGACTTGTATCCCCCGAACCTCCCCGAATAGCCAAGTACCCAAGCGCACCGGCGTTGCTCCGTGTGGATACGCGCCGGTGTTTTCAAGCAACGCCGGTGCGCTTGGGTCGCAGCGAGAAGTCGCCAGGCGACAAAATGCCCCCGAATCTCCCCGTCTGGCCTTAGCCTAAGGGTCAGTTAGGATGAATACTTATGTATTCTCCTGCATACTCCCATAGCAGGGGAACTGATTCAGGGATGTTTGATTTTCTGTAACAGAGATTGTATAATAGAAAAAATCAGAATCTATCTGAATAGAAAGGAATTTATTGTTGTTGTTGTTATTGGCAATACAACTTCCTGAAGGAACAGTACAGATTTGTGTTTGGGGTAGAGTTGTTACCTGGGCAACTAAAATGACAGGGGTCTTCCTAATTCTCCTGTACATGTTTAAAAGCTGCTATTTGCATTGCTTTTCACACCTCCATTACAAACAAGCAACTCTTGCCATATAAACCAACATAAAAAAGATCCATGGTCCAAGCAGCGCGAGTGGAGAACTCTACTCAATGCCCAGAAGAATGTGTCTGGGAAGGGAAGGAGAACAAACTGGAAATTCAAGAAGGCATAGGAGACCTTGTGTTATAGGTTCTTTGTAGAGCAGAGCCACACCAGGGGTTAAAACTCTAGCTGTTATGGAACTTTTAATTTAGGATGCAAATCTGTTAGTTTCCCACAGAAAGTATTACAAGGTGCACAATTAATTCTATACCAGTGTTTTGGACCATCAACCAGTCTTTGTAATTGAATGACGATTACCTATTGTAGCAGGACTTTTCTCTTTATTAAAGGGGGATCATGGAAACCCAACCTAAACAGCATCAGGATCCACAGTTTGAGGGCATATGTATATAATAAAGAAATGCCATGGGATGTTTTGAACTATTCTGCAACCAAGAAAGAACCATTTCTGAACAATGATGCTATAAATTGTATAAGAGAGATTTTTCAACCATTGAGGTTCTGCAGCACTTGAAATACAGTGAAATCTTTGCATCAGTAATAGTTTGCACATAATGGACGCTCAGCTACATGGACTGATAATAGAGTGAGCTAATAATGCTTCTTACGTTTTGTGATGGTGGAAAGACAAAGCAAAATATGATACAGTCAAGGATGAAAGCACAAGCTTTCATACTAAAGGTATGGGATCTGTTATCCAGAATGCTGGGAACCTGGGGTTTTCAGAACAATGGTTCTTTATGTAACTTAGATCTCTATACCTTACGTTTACTAATAATCATTTAAATATCAATCAAACCCAATAGGGCTGGTTTGCCTCCAGTATGAATTATATCTGGGACCAAGTGCAAGGTTCGTTTTTATTATTACAAAGGAAATCATTTTTTTTAATGATTAAAATGGAGTCGATTGGGGATGGCCATTCTTAATTTGGGATGGGTAATAACAGCTTTCTGGATAGCTGATCCAATACCGGTTTATATGCCCGCTTTCCTTTTTCACACTGCTCACATACAGATATAAACAGGTACTTACTATGAATCCAGGAACACCGGGAGGCCCTGGGGCTCCTAATTCACCCTAAAAATGAAAAAGGAGCAATATTACATAGTTACATAGGCATGTATCTCTGTTCCCAGGTCTTGCAGCCCCATAGCACATCTCTTATTTAAGACCAGATCACTGGGGAAGCTTGGGAGAGATTTCCATAGATGCATTGTAAATAAGTTCTCATTTTATAATTCTTTGTCCTGTAGCAATCACATGGACTGCATACATCTTATATTAATAATTTCCATACAGTTTTCCTATTGCATGACTAAAGAGTTACTTCTGTTTGTGGCACAATTCAGCAGGCAAAGGCTTCAAACAACACATGTATAATGTAAAATAGTTTGCTATTGTTCTAGTCTGAGTGACTCACTGGGTTTCCGTCCAATCCAGGAGGTCCCCTCTCTCCAAAATCACCGGGGAATCCCTAAAGGTATAAAAAAGCAAACAATATGAAGGTCAATTTAAAGATGAAAGAGATAAATGAGAGCAATCAGCTGCAGGGTACACAACAGAGCCGCTCACTGGCACATTCTGAAAGCTGCTATTGCTTCTAGAGAGTAACGTTTTTTTTAATGCCACAGAATAAAGCCAAACATCCTAGAAAAATGCAAACATATAGGAGGAGGTCCGGGGGCCAGATGCAGCCCCCGAAACGCTCAGAGCCTGCCAAAGAGTATCATGCTGTTTCTTTTCTTTTTTTAACAGGTGAAAAGTGATGTAATACTTGTTGCAAGACATCGTCATTTTAATAGGATCCAGCTTGAGTGCATGTGGGTTTAACAGAAGTTCAGCCCTCAACCTAGAAAGTATGTGGCTATCATATGTGTTTACTCCATTCTAGCTGCCACCTGAAATAATGATGGAAAAGAGAAGATCTGACACTTGTGTAACAGAGTTATATAGTTGCAATGTGTTAACTATCCTATAAAGTCAAGGTAACGTCTTGATTGCAAATATTATTTCTGTATTTTCTATTAAATCACCAATAGAAAACTTGATCCACCTGTAGAAAGGGTACTTTGTTCAAAAGGAGCTATGGGTAAACAAACTCATCTTTTCCCTATGCATTGCGATAAGCAACAGCCTATTATACAGACAGCCAACTATAATTTCACAAAACTAAGAAATCAAAAAGTTAAGAAAGGGAAACGGATTACAATTTCATGTTTAGTGTAAGAAATAAAACAACAAGCATATACTATGTTCAGCACAAATTCTATTCATTGAGCTCATGTGAAAAAAATAAATATATTGCAGATCGATTAAAAAGAGTGTTCACCTATTAAAGCAGGTAAGACGTGCAGGTCCCTCTTGGGGAGACAAATCTCAGTACCTGCAGCTCATGTGAACTGCACATATTAGCATATGGATTTACATTCTCCGGTATCTGCCGTTGTATATTTGTAAATTTGAATGGAGAAATGGTTACACTGAATAGAAATACTTGTACAGGATGATTCATACAGGGTATTCTGCCTCTGATATAGGTATTAGTAACATTAGTGGACTCTTCCATAAGTGGCCTAAAAAACTCACTGGTACTGGTTTCTAGTCCAGCTGCAGTGTAACTCAAAAAGGCTCACATGCTTATTGGACTAACCAACCATCTGAAACCACTACCAATATCTGCACTTCTCTTTCACAAAATGAATATTTGACAATTGTGATAGGGTCCCAGCTTGTAACATATGGTGCATGGGAAGTTCTGATTGCTTAAGTACTTCTAGATAAATGCAGTTACTGAAAGACCCACCTTTAAAGCCGCTTCTCTCTATAGTAGACCCTTCACCAGGCATACAGACAGTATGGGGCAAATTTACTATTATTCCCAAAAATTTGCTAAATCCTATTCGAAATTCGATAAGCATTCGACTATAAAATGCTTATTGAATTGTTTTAGACTATCATATTGCTCGATATTCGATCATATTTGTACGATCGGATACTGATCGTTTGATTTCACGTAAAAATCGTAACATTTCCTTCGAGCCTCCGAAAAATTCGAATGATCGAACTTCAATCATTTCACGTGAATTTCGTAAATTGGCCCCTATGTGTCTAACACAGATTGTTTCCCTTTCTGAGTGAATAAAGGCATCTTATTTATAGCTGTTTTGCTTATGAGCACTTTTTTTTAGTTCAAGACCCTTTTAGAGACCAGACCTCAGCTCATGACAACATAGAAAGTTAGGTTGAATGTTATGTATAGTCTTTTAGCCATAATGCCAAAAATATCTATGACATTACATAGATTTTCACCCCAATATCAACCTTCAAACTGAACAAAGAAAAGTGTGCTACTACTGGGTTGAACCCAGAGGTGTAACTATAGAGGAAGTAGATCCTGCGGCTGCAGGGGGGCACAGGATGTATAGGGGGCCTGTGAGACCCTAATTCATATACAATTTCAATAAATATTGGTAAAACTGATCACCTGCTAGACTTTTTGGGGGCCTGAAATTTTTTTTGCTGTGGGGCCCCGGTAATATCTTGTTACTTCACTGGCTGAACCAACATCATACACTATTGCTTTTTCCACTTTCGCCCTATGGAGGCCAAGATTTCAAACCACACTGTCTTTCATACTGTGTACGATGCTTAGCATGCAGGGCTAATGTGCACAATCTGCCGGTTCTAGTTGCAAATTATTTCCAGAAGCAAGAGCTAAGTTAAAATGAAAGGGCTTTACATAAGTGAGAACTATTAATCTGAGTTGTTAAAAACTGGTATATCCGGTGATAAACATACAGGAGGATTACCAAAAAGTTGGAGTAGAAGTTCAGAGAAATTCAAAGTACTGACTTGGAAACATTTTCTTGTCTTGTATTAAGTGCGATCTTTTATATTAAAGCAACCATTTAATTTCTGAATATTATTCATTCTGTTGGCCTTACTATTGCTTTTGGACTGGCCCATAAACCATTTCACTTCCAACAAACATAGGATAGAAGTACCCAGATTACTTGTCTGTCTTTGCCACCAACAGCTCATTTGTCCAGTATGAAGAATGGAATCAAACTCACAAGAAGGGCAGGGACAACACAAGGTCAGACCTATTACCCTATACTGGAAGTCACTAAAAGAGCTGGAAAGGTAGGGTGGAAAATGGGAAGCAACCAGGATTGAGTGTCTTTTTCTGGCCTCTCCCTGTACCTTGGCTTGGAGTTGGTTGCATTGCCACTGCACATGGCATGCTTGTTCTGCACACTTTTGTAATATAAGATATGTATGCGTATGAATACCTAGCATTAGAGTCGGTAGAAGAGAGCATTACCATACCGGTTCCTTGCATATTCTAAGTATTGGCTCTTCAAAACTACTACTATGGATCTACCTTATGGAAACATCAAGGGCTGACAATGATGATTATCACCATTTCCTTCACTTTTCACATGTGCCAAAAGCCTGGCTATATAAAAAGCATATCCCCTTCAATGGACATCCAACCAGATTCAAGAACCTTAACATCAGAACAGCCCTTGCAATTTAAGGATCTAGTAAAAGCACAATATATCTATCCAGGATCCACAGTCAATAATTAAGCAGCTAGGCAGGAGACTTGACTAATGAGCTGAGAGGAAAGCATTGCTGCTGGTATAAGTACAAATATATCACTTACAAAGGGCATTGAAAATGCACAGCGTAGGCAGTTACAAGTCTTAACCAGATGAGCAACATTATCCATCCAAGGTGGTGGATCAGTAGCAAACCATGAGTATGGAAAGGACCAGCCTACTAAAGACATTACTGGGTGTCATTGTTCTAATCTAAAGTGACTTCATGTTCTTTGTACTAAATAAAGTAGCATTTCTTCAGCTGCTGTAAGAAGCCATGAATGCAGTCTCCCCAAGCTAATGTGATAACAGACAATTGCTGTTTGTGTTCTGGATGAAGATGCATTTGGCTTTCTCTGGCTGTTACCAAACACAAAGTAACATTACCATCATCCTGGGCCTCCCTTGGAAGGTGTCTTCCTTGAGCTTTAGCCGACATTGCTCGTGTGGAAGAGCAAAGCCGTATGTGTGTTTGTGCAAAACATCTGATTCTGCTTAAGTTCTCTTTCTAGGCTGAAGGAAAGGCAAATCTGGCAGATGTTAGAAACAGGTTTGCCAATAGACTCCGGCTCCAGAAATAGGACTACTCTTTCCTGCTGGCTCATAGGTAAAGTGATTACCCAGTCAGCCTTCCAGTCTTGTACATGAAACACACACACATGTAGCCAGCTGGCTCCCCCGAGGGGGACATTTATTGTGTAAGAATAAAACCCTTTCTTAAAGTTGTTTTTGTAAGAAGTGAGAGGGCGAATGACACATCTTGGTAATGGCGTGTCGTTTCGCTGACACTGTTGATTCATTTCCTGCTCGTCTTTAAAATCAGCTCTGCAACATTATTTCCCCGGCAGGGTACAGATGCTTTTTAACCACAGCTGTGCTTGAGCCATCCTAGGGTTCTGACTTATCTCGGTTCAGAGACCCAAGTGCAGATAAAAATCCTTGCATATATAGGAAGCCAAGAGGGATGGGCATCAAGTCTCTGTTGTTGTACAGTTCGCATTATTACATATTGGTTTAAGCATGTATATGCGTAACGTATAGTAATGCATATCTTGCCAATAACACCTCCTTCCCACCTGTTTGGTCTATATTCAGAAACCAACATCTGTATAAACTCCTCAGCGAACACAAACTGACCCCAATCTGCAAATACTCTGTCTTACTACTATAAATATTTGCATACCTACCATGAAACGGATCAAAAAAGAGCCATATTTATACACAAGTCACGCAAGGACAAAACATACATAAATCTGACCAGTTCCCGCTCTAATATAAGTTTCCAGACCATGTCCTGAAATAGAGACCCATTCTCCAAAGGATAAACTGATGGCATAGTTTCTATTTCAAGGCAAATATATTGTATGTTAAAGGGATACTGTCATGGGGATTTTTTTTCTCAAAACGCATCAGTTAATAGTGCTGATCCAGCAGAATTCTGAACTGAAATTAATTTCTTCAAGAGCAAACTGTTTTTTTTTTACATTTAATTTTGAAATGGGGGAAGACATATTGACCGTTTCCCAGCTGCCCCTAGTCATATGACTTGCCCTCTGATAAACTTCAGTCACTCTTTACTGCTGTACTGCAATTTGGAGTGATTTCAACCCCCCCCCCTTGATAACAGAACATCGGAATGTAACCAGATAGCATCTCCTTAACACAAGATAACAGCTGCCTGGGAGATCTAAGTACACTCAATAGTAAAATCCAGGTCCCATTGTGACACATCAGCCTGCCAGAAAGCAGTTTCATACTGTGCTGGCTCTTTCTAAAAGCACATGACCAGGCGAAATGACCAACACACCAATATTACAACTAAAAAAAAACACTTGCTAGTTCAGGAATGAAATTTTAGAGTGAATTATTTGCAGTGTAAAAAGTATAATTTAGAAATAAAAACTACATCACAAAAATAATGACAGAATCCCTTTAAGCTGCTATACCGGTCAAGCCACTGGGAAAACACTGTCTACAAAGGGCAGTAAACAAATGACAAACATCTATTCATGCTAAGGACAACTTGGTCAACACACGACATAGGTAAGTGCTCCAAAGAATTTTTATGATCCTCAGCCGTGCAAAGACTCCATAAAGTGATTTGTATGATATCATTGCTTTAATACAGGAAAGCTTGCAAAGATGACTGGCAAACTACATGGAAAATCTGGACAGCATGGACCTAAGGTGAATAAATTGTATATTTTATTCATTCCAGTAGAAGGGGTTGGCTATAAACAATCAAAACCAGGAGGCTACGAGTGGAAAAAGACACTACATAGTCCAGCAGCATGTTCACAGATCTGGAGTGTAGAAGAAAGCCGACAGAGGGAGCTGTACGTCAAGTTTATCCTCAATAGGTTAGTAGGGAAATGATGGAGGTGAGAAGCAAATGGACAAAGGTAAAAAAGAGCAGAATATTGTGCCAAATACACATGGTTTAGTAGACATGTAGTGGTAAACGCTGCATGTTAATCTGGCCATAGATGTACAGATTAACCCTTGTATCTGATGAACGATCAGATGTTGCAATCTTTTGACTTTCCACTAACCATTCAGATTGAATGAAGTTGTAGGAACAAATCAGACTATGTTCTGCCCATTTTATGAAAGTCTGACAGATGGTAATGACAGTCACCCATTGATGTCCTCAGATACAAGAAATTTTGTGGGACGATCCACACACAATCGGAAAATTGTATGAAACTTCTATTCATTTGACTATAGAAGAGCGGAAGAGCTGTATCTCTAACAACTGCTTTAATTTTATCAGTCCGGTGTGGGTTTGCTTGTTTTATAGCCAGCGTTACCTCTAGTGGAACCCACACAATTCAAAAAGACGTTCACTGTGAAACACACTACTGTAGACTAGAATGTAAACCTTCATCTAACCTCTTTGTCCATACCATGTTCTATGACGTTCTGATTTTTATTATGGTTACAGAAACTCCCATTATCCTTTATGTACTGTTGAGGATAACTTATTGTATCCTTATACCCCGTACACGACTCAGTCTGTCGGCCGCCTTTATCAACCCATGTATGGGTACCTTTAATATCTGTTACAGAAAACATCAGTTTATCAGCCAAAATTCCAAGAATATGTAGGACAGCAATCTGTCAACCCAAATCTCACCCTAATTGACCTTAAAGCTGGTCTTCAAGGGTATCAGAACAAACAACTTCTCTACCTAAATTTTAACCTAAAAGTCCTTCTAATTGGTCCTGCTGTGACAGTTGTATCAGGTTGCTCGGACTATTTGGATCACTCTTGCAACAATAAAGCCAAATCATCCTGCTGGAAGGAGCCAAAGTATACCTCAACTCTTTCCGACTGATTGTTGTGTGCATCAGCCAACTCAACTCTTACTGAAATTCATCAACACAAGAAACATCCAACCAGTCAGAACAACACAATGGCTGGATTGCTCGTGTCCAAAACTGCAGTGTGCCCTCACTGTTACTTGCCCATATCAACATCAACAAGGGCCAATAAGGTCTTGAGCTGTATTAAAAGGGGCATAGAGTCATGGGAGGTGGGGGTCATTCTTCCACTTTATAGAGCACTTGTAAGGCCACATCTAGAATATGCCATACAGTTTTGGTCTCCCTCACTCAAACAGGACATTATTGTATTAGTGAGGGTACAGAGAAGGGCAACTAAGCTGGTAAAGGGAAAATCTTAGCTATGAGGAAAGACTGGCCAAATTGGGGATGTTCACACTGGAGAAGAGGCGCTTAAGGGGTGATATGATAACTATGTATAAATATATAAGGGGGTCATATAATAATCTCTCTAATGCTTTATTTAACCAGTAGGTCCTTCCAGCTGACACAAGGTCACCCATTCCGTTTAGAAGAAAAGAGGTTCCACCTAAATATTCGGAAGGGGTTTTTTTACAGTGAGAGCTGTGAAGATGTGGAATTCTCTCCATGAATCAGTTGTACAAGCTGATACATTAGATAGCTTTAAGAAGGGGTTGAATGGCTTTTTAGCAAGTGAGGGAATACAGGGTTATGGAAGATAGCTCATTATACAAGTTGATCCAGGGACTAGTCCGATTGCCTTTTTGGAGTCAGGAAGAAATTTTTCCCCCTCTGAGGCAAATTGGAGAGGCTTAGGATGGGTTTTTTTTTGCCTTCCTCTGGATCAACTAGCAGTTAGGCAGTTAAAAAAAAAGGTTGAACTTCATGGACGTGAGTCTTTTTTCAGCCTAACTTACTATGTTACATTATGTCTTATTATCTGATTCTAGCATGTTATTATAAAACCTGGTTATCACAATTATTAAAGGTATGCTACCCTGTAAAGGTACATGTAAGATCACATTCTCAACCTAAAAGTGTGGGCCAAATTTATTGCCCAAATGCCTTGGTTTAAAGACAAAATAAAAAGTAGGTGAGGGATATCTGAGGTCTTCCTTTCTGCAATACACAAATTCCCAAGATCAAAGGAACAGCTTGTTCATAGCAAGCATCACACCACATCCAGACTTGGATTATGTCTGTGTCCTGCCCATTGGACAGAGCTACATTGGCTTTTTGCAGCTGATGAGTTTTCTGACTGCTCTCCAAGAAAATGCTCCATCCAGCTTAGGCAAGCGCACAAATGTAAACTGTTAGATCTGGATGGAGCAGTAAATATCACTTTGCTAGATTCTATGGAAGCTTTTGACATCATCCCACAAACAAAATAATTCCAGAGCTATATTGTTTGGCTCTGGACTAAAACCAGTCGAATGAATGGGGACCCTGGCCAGAATAAAGGCAGTGGAAAGAGTGAATAGGATAGCATGGTTCCGTACTTGACTAAGGATTGGCCTGAGCAGTGAAGCTATGTCAAGGAAGCACTTTCCTACAGGGTGAGTAACCCACATTACATAAAGACTAACATATGGAAAGCAAAATTCAAGGTGGGACATATAGCAGGTAA
>CM044446.1:7232150-7266967 GCA_024363595.1 Xenopus borealis
ATTTCCTATGCCTTTAAATAGGATGTGATGTCACTGTAACATTAATGCTAGAGAAACGTTGCATACTATTCGTTACCTGTTGGTAAAAATCTTTTTATTTGCACAGAGTTGTCTTGACTTTTTTGTTTTGTTATATAATTTGTCCACAATGTGGACTAAGTCATGGACTACGGGTTTGCTCCACTCCAGCTTGTATGGATATATTTATATACTGTATATAAAATCAGAAGTAAAATGACATTTTATGGTTTACTTTGATCCAAAACATAACTAAAACAAGAGCTTAGCGCTCGTCATATAAATGCAGTCAACAAGCAGGGCACAGCAACTGCTGGCTGGTGTGAAACCCGTTACTTTATTTTTTCCAACACTAAATCTTCATACAGTTATACGTATATAAAATATACTTTGCAAAGAACAGCCCCACTGGGAACAATTCAGAATGTGTTCTGGACAGTAACTATTCCATTGAGATTTTTATTCCAAACACTGCCTGTAATGGAAGCTGGCAATTATGTCTATGTATCCTTGGTGAGATCATAGCAATGCACACTAGTGTGACAGCTAAAGAACTGCACAGAAACCATAATCAAACTATGTTTGTGACTGACTCTTAATATCCTCACTGTACATAATGGTAGGGACTATTTACTTAACCATTAATCCCCAGTGATGCAGGGCATCTTCATTTGGGTGTAGGGGGCCCACTACCCTTTATAGCAACCCTGGAGTGGAATGCAGAATTTAAAATAGGTTTTATTTAGAGAAAGTATAATACATAATTAACAAGATATGTTGATGCTGTTCTGAGTTCCCTGGGTTTGTAGGGACAGTGTCTTTAAGGGATCGTTAACAGTCCTGGCTGGAGCCCAGAGAATGATGCAGTGTTTCTAATAGAGTTTCAAAATGTTTCACATATCTGGCAGTTGCTCAATATGTTATGGATACAACAATTTCTGCCTATGAATTAAAGAAGTGCCAAAAGCAGAAACAACTCCCTGGATAGTATGAGTTCATTGAGGGTGTATGACTGACATAGCACTGGGTTGCCAGTATTTTCGATAGGTCAGGTTTATGGCAGAGAGAAGCGTCATGTCCCTTTATAAAGTGTAATGGCAAACCTGTGCATTATCATGTATATATATCAAGAAGCCTCGTACATTTTTATGGAATGCAAGAGAAAGGGGACTTCATAAAGAATGAATCCACTAATAAAACAACTGCAAGAGGTCCTTAGGGCATTAGCCTGGCTAGCTAGGGATGCACACTTAGTGCAGTCAGAGTATAAGGGGCAATTAATCCAGAACAAAAACGCACAAGCATTTTTGTTTCTGATGATTCTTATTCATCCAGGTCATGGCATATCTATAGAAATAAGTAAAATCAACTGGACTTGCTATGTTTTTTTCTTGAAGATGTTTCACCAGTCATCCAACTGGCTTTATCAAAAGAGAAAGCCAGTTGGGTGACTGGGAAAATGTCACCAGCAGGAACAAACAATAGCATAAAATACACATACAGAGCAGAGGGCCCTAGTGTCAAAAGCTTGCATTCATGAGAACAGAGCAAGCAAAGCCACAGAAGTCAAGCCTCGTCTAGAAGCATGAAGATGGAATAGATGATAGACAGATAGGGTAGACAACCAAACATTTAGAAAGAGGGGAACAGAGGGATCCAGAAGTATTTGTTACTGATGATCTAGTATTACTCTTGTCTTGAAGGATGAAGATGGAAGCTTTTAGATAGATTATAGACAGGCAGGGTCTAGATAGACAACCTAATATTTAGAAAGAAGGGAACAGAGGGATCTGGAAGTATCAGTTACTGATGACCTGGTACTACTCTGTACTCCTCAACCTAATTTAGGAACACTTTGTAGATGTTCAGAGAGAACATGTAGAGAAGCATGTACAGCCCATTTAGTATACAGACTAATAGCTGCTGTGCTGCCCCTTCTGACAGGAAGACATCCACAAGCAAATCATGCAGGTAGCGTCTTTTGGGATGGAAGCCAAACACAACCCACTTACAATAACTCTTACACTAGGAACATCATTTTCTCGGTCCATTGCCAGCATTTTAAACTCATGTCTGCTGCTGCTTAAGAACACATGAGATCTCAAGATGTGATTGTTTCAAAGAGATGCATGCAATCTGAAGTGCCAGTATCATTCACACTGTATGCCATAAGAACAAATATTGTGATTGCAATCAACATGGTGCAGAGCTTTATGAGATCCTGGCACTTAATACATAAACATAAATATTATAGTACAGGATATTCTGGGATTTTGTTTTGTTGGGTACCTAAATAGGTTGGCCCATACTGCTGTGGGTTTTAGAAGTACAGCAAGAGACAAACATAAAGTTTTCATCAGTACTACCATCTTCTTAAACTCCAGCTCTTAGCATCTTCTACCAGGAGTTCTCATAGAGAGGAAGGGAAAAGCGCAGCTCATTCAGCTTGGAGTTCCAGAGAATTTAATACCTTTTTTACCTGTGAGCAACATTCAGATGTAAAAGAAATTGGAGAGCAACACAAGCATGAAAAATGTTCTGAGGGTGCCAAATAAGGGCTGTGATTGGCAATTTGATATCCCCTATGTGGACTGGCAGACTCTTGCCTCCAAGCCTGGAATTCAAAAATAAGCACCTGCTTTGAGGCCACTGGGAGGAACATCCAAGGGGTCAGAGAGCAACATGTTGCTCACGAGCCACTGGTTGGGGATCACTGACTTGGATGATCAGTTATAGGACCCCAGAAGGACCCTTCAGAAGGATCTAGATAAGCTAATAGACGTATTCCCCAAATTTTAGCCTGACTGCTCTTCAGGCTGGGTTCCCCCAGCAAATACTTTGTCACCCCCATAAGTGGCAATGCCCCACTTTGGGAACCACTGATGTTAAACAATTAAATGGCAAAGAAATAAAAGTTTTCAACAAGTCGCACTCCATTTTGATAGAAATTGCCCCAGTCCAGGGATCTTGCTATTGAAGCATTGCCAAAAAGCCACCCAAACTCTTATTCAGGTCTAATTCAGGCCAGTCAGTCTGAACAACAGGCTCTAGCAAACGCAGCAGTAATGCTGGACTATGAATATTGTGACAATGGTCGTAGGTCAGCAGAAATTCTTCAACTCAGGAAAGAGCCTGTACCAAAATTACTAGCAGAAAAGCAGTTCTACCAAATAAACATTGTGAATTTATACATAGTTACAGGTAGATAGCTAGAAATATTATTTATGGGTTTAATAAGAAAAGGCTGATCAGAACCAACATAAGCCTGGGCCTACTGGTGGATCCTCTGGTGCTCTGGCAGGCCAGCCCACCACTGTGCATTAATTGGGAATATCTCAAAACAGGGAAAATGCAAGTGCCACAAGACATGGGTTAACTTTAGGCTGCAGAGCTACAGTAAATGTCTTAGGAGTGCTCAGATCCCAGTCTTCCAGCTGGGATAGAATAGGTTGATTAAAAACCACTATTAAAAATAAAAATGTCAATTGCAAAACGTTATCAGTTTAATTGAATTTTGCTTGGATTTAGATGCCTTATAAGCAGCGGGTATCAGATGCTCAAGTAAATCTATGCATATGAATCCACTTTGAGTTGCACAAGCTATTAAAGGTTTTTTTTTACAATACAAAAATTAGCAAACTGGAAAAAGTCAGTGTTTTTAGAGATCAGTACACTGACTGGCAATAGAACTGGGATGTGTTGTGGCCATGCCCACCATGTACCTGTTGCTGTAGGGGAAAACCATTTTACAGTTAGTGGCAGGAAGACTCTGTTTCCTGTTTCATTACACAAAGTCTGCAAAGTAGACAAGGAAAAACTTTACCGGCCTACCCATGGTGCCCCTCTTCCCGGGAACTCCAGGCAAACCCTGTGTGGAAACAAAGGAAAGACTAAGTTTAAGGTTCAACAAGGTGCCTGCATCCTTAGCTCAGCTTGCAGGAAAACAGGCTGTGCCACATTTCAGTTTTTTAATAGGCAAATAGGGCACACACATGAAAAAAATGAAAACAAAGATTTTCATCACTAAAAATTCAAAAATGTATTTCCTATGACACCATCTAGATGTTGGCAGATACTGGGTGATGGAATCTTTCTTCTGGCACAATAGTCAATTTATAAATCTTAATCATATATATTTCCCTAAGGGTAAGTCCGGACGGGAAGATTCGAGGAGATTTGTCGCCTGGCAACTAATCGCCTCTTCTTTGGGGCGACAAATCTCCCCGAATCACTTCCCCCTGCCTTCCAGCATCTTTAATGAATAATCGCCTGCGCCTATTCACACACGGCGCTGGATTTACCGAAGTCGCTCGAAGTTGGCAATTTCATGCGACTTTGAACGTATCGCCGCATGTGAATAGGCACAGGCGACTTTAGCGCTATCGCTATCACTAAATAAAAGTCAAAGCAGATAGCACTCATATCTAATCAGAAATGTTATATGCAAACAGTAAGCTTCACTCTTAGGCTAAGGCCAGACGGGGAGATTCGGGGGAGATTCTTCACCTGACGACTTCTCGCGCCGACGAATCTCCCCCGAATAGCTAGATAGCGATGCGCGCCCGCTAGGCTTAAAGTCGCCTGCGCTTGTTCAGGCAATTTTGAGCGACTTTTAAAATCGCGCCGCTCCGTCTGAACAAGCACAGGCGACTTTAAGCCTAGCGGGCGCGCAGAGCTATCTAGCTATTCGGGGAGATTCGCCGCGAGAAGTCGCCCGGCGACGGATCTCCCCCGAATCTCCCCATCTGGCCATAGCCTTATAATGTACAATGATTGGGAGTTAAAGGAACAGTAACTGCTGTGTAACAAGGGGGGCAGCCATGCAAAGGAGAAAAGGCTCAGGTTACACAGCAGATAAGCTATCTGGAACATAATGCTGTTATCTGTTATCCACTATTTAACCTGTGCCATATAGTCTTTTTTTCAATTTTACCAGTGCCAGGTATATAAACCCTGCAGCACAACTTCAAGTATGGGGGAGCAGAACTGTTCTGGGGCATCTGCTTGGTGTGGTTGGAGACTACGAGTTATGATTGTCTGCAAGAGAGCTGGCTTCTGCTTTATTTTGTTTCATGGAACAGAACCTGCAATGAAGAAAGGGACAAACCAATGCTGCTTTCAACAGCACTTATATTTCCTTGCAAGGAATGCAAAGATGCTGCAGCATGCAGTTCATAGAGCCTGACGCCCTCTTGGTGCTTAACACAATTAGCACAAGTTGTGTGAAACACAGATGTATCACACACACTTACTTATTTACTGTCCACTATTTAATTAGCAGGGTAACCGCAACATTCCTCTGTCGCTGTGCATTGGGAGCATGTCTGGCTCCCCCTGCACAAAGCACGATTCCATGGGCCCTGCTGTTTATTTATACATTTAATGACTTAGAAGGCAGAATAAAGGCTTGTTTGTAATTAGTCCTTACAACATCACAGGGAATATGGTTTTTAGATCAGTCAAATGGAAACGTGTTAAGCCAGACCCAGCCTCTACTGTTTGCTTCATTGCATGGGAAAATGTCTAGTTTGTTCAAGCTCTGCCACAGAAAGTTCTTGACAATTGGCCAATTGAAAACTACAGTAGCGCACAACAGGTATAGTACAGCAAGCTCTGCAGAGAGAAATGTATAAACTACAGCAGACTTCTAAGCAAGCATAAACTTGGATTAGGAGTATGAAAGCATAGGACTGCTGTGCTGCGTGACAGTCTAAAATAGTGTGGCAAAAGGTTCTCCTGGGGCGGCCCACTTTCTGATCAATGGATGGAGCTCAGTGCAAGTACAGTGCACTATTGTGGATGTAGGGTGCTTAAGGGCATATACCACACTAATTTCTTAAAAGAGGACAGCAAATGATACAGGGAAATGAAAAGCAAATGGAAGTCAAATGCAAAAGGCTCAGGGGTGTTGGACATTGTAAGCCTCACATCATCCAAATGTGATAATAGAAATAAACCAGGCCTCTATTTACTTGGGGTTGGACTTGTCTTTCTGTTGGATCCAATAAGTATGGTAGATATTCCATGTATTATTTCTTAAGCTGACAGATGCTAAGGGGCAGATTTATCAAGGATTGAATTGAAAATTTTAGTTTTTTTATGGTCAAAACTGTCAAATTCGACTAGGGAGTCAAATTTGAGTTCTTAAAAGAAATCGATTTTTGAGATTTATAATACTCTGGCCCTTTAAGAACTAAAGTTCGACTATTAACCACCTAAAAGCTGCCAAATTACTGTTTAAAGCTGGCCATAGACGTAAAGATTTTTGAAAGATCCAATTGTTATCGTGAGACCACGATTGTCTCAAAACGATCGTTTAAATGCCTGATGTGTCCATAAACTAAAAAGACCCTTGTGTGATGGTTCAGTGTCTTGCCTGGTAGCTCACACACACAAGACTGACAGGAGCAAATCACCATTTTCTCAGTTGTCCTGTATAAATGCTGTATTATTGGCCTAATGGCCTATGGTGATGCAGAAAACATTACTTGTCTGTATATTTGTATTTATTTGCACATGGGAGGCAGCTGCCATACTGTCCCCTATTCCCTTCCTGAGTCACTGGAAGAGAAATTTAACAAAGGAGTTTATCTAGGTTTGATATTTCAAAATAGGACTTGTCATCACTAGGAGGGTACAGTACAAATAGCCGTACAATTTCCTCAAACTCAGAGCTAATACTCACACGTTCTCCATCAGCACCAGGCAGCCCAAATAAACCAGGGGGGCCAATGTAGCCCTACAAGGAATAGAAAAAAAAAGATGTCAGCACAAGTTCTGCACCCCATTCTGCCCATTTCCCGAGGTGATGGTAGAAACACTTCTCCAGCGCTGGTCTACAGCTCTCCGTGATGAAATAAACCTTGAGGCAAGTGTATATGCCCATGGACTGCATGGTGCTGGCTTCCACGATGTAGTCCAAGGGCACATACCCTCACACCAGGGAGGCAGTCTATGCAGAAGGGAGTCAAGTCGGTGCCTGTAACCTTTAAGCACAGGGAATCTGCTGTAACAAAGGCTGGTTAATGGATAACAGACATAGGCATGAAAGATAGTTAGATTCACTCCTGAAAACAACCTTCTACAAATTACATTTATAAGAATCTGCTAAAAAATGGATATGGGTGTCAGGCAGAGTAAAACACAAATGCATTTCATTGTTTAGCCGTAGCTATTACATGTATAGCTAAATGATTGGTTGGTTCTGTGATATTTATAATGTGCCCCCCCACCTGCACTTTATACATCACCTAGACAGCTGTCTTTTATACACATCACAACTGTGCTACTTGAAAACATATTTAGCAGAGGATACATTATCCTTTATAATTTGGCAGGGATGCAGTGCTGGTGAATCCAGGATTCGGTTTTGGTTTGGCCTTTTTCAGCATCATTTGACCGAATCCAAGTGCTGGGCTGAACAGAATATTTAAAAGGATACTGTCATGGGAATTTTGTTTTTCAAAATAGTTAATAGTGCAGTTTTAATATTTAACTTTGACATGGGGCTAGATATATTGTCAGTTTCCCAGATGCCCCCAGTCATGTGACTGATACACTTCAGTCAAACTTTACTTCTGTAAATTGGAGTGACAGCACTCCCTTTGTCCCCCCCCCAGCAGCATAACAACAGAACAATGGGAAGGTAACCAGATAGCAGCTCCCTAACACAAGATAACAGCTGTCTGGTAGATCTAAGAACAACACTCAATAGTAAAATCCAGGTCCCACTGCCACTGCACATGACCAGGCAAAATTACAACTAAAAAAATACACTTTCTGGTTTAGGAATTACATTTTATATTGTAGAGTGAATTATTTGCAGTATAAAATGTATAATAGAGCAATGGCTTATGGCACTTTGAAGGATCTAGACAGCCAGCGTTTGTCCGAATTCTTTAAAGTACAAGTGTGGCCAACAATAACAATCCAGTACAACACATGGCTAAATGGTATTCTGCAAAATGGTAAGTGATTTGTGCATAGGAAATAACAATACAGTGAAACCTCAATTTTAAGTACCATAATTTTAAGTTTTCCCTCATTTCAAATTTGTGGCCCCACCAATTGCATTTCAATGAGTGCATTTCCCTGATTTTAAGTTTTCCTGGATTTTACTTCAAAATGTTGTCCTGATGTACCCAAAACTGCTTTTTTTTCTCTATGAATTTTATTATTTGTGAAATAATGAGGCTTAAAATACTAATCAGATGTATATTTTACCATGGTCCTGCCTGTAAATGGTCAGTTCCTATTGGTCTGCCCCTTATATAGTCATGCACCAATCCCTTATTGCTTTAGGTTGTGTATGTAACTGACAGAGAGGCCTTGCACATGCCCCCATAGTGTAACATTAAATCTTAACCCCCCTTTTTATTAATACAGTGCTCATATAATTTCAGTACTTGAAGAAAAAGTCACTTTAGCACATTGCCCTGAATTTTTTCCTGAAAAATGTAAAATGGGTGTTCTACTATATGCCGTTTCCTCCCTGCTTATTTGACTTGTGCATGTTTATGCTTTCGTTTTACCCTGTAATTGTATACAATTACAAATTTACCAACATTCACATTAAGATCAAAGTGCTTGAGTAGAAAGCCTGTTAACCCCTACCAGCAATGCTTGCAATGAGCTTAGCAGTTTATATTTGATACGCAACCATTGCCCAAATACCACAGTATTCCAATGTTGCTGTATATAATGGCAAATTCCGTTGCATACAAAGTGTTAATAAAGACCATTTTGGTTGGAAAATAAGAGTACCACTTCCATTTCCCTATAGCATTTGTGACTTTGGCAAGCTGGAAATGAAGGTCTTTCAGAAGGAAACACAAGGTCATTTTTTCTAATAAAGCCTGATATTTGCCTCTGCCCCTTTAACCTTCTGGGATACAAGAGACACTATGTTTGCAGTGCCAACCTAAACCTGCAACGAGACTCTGCAGAATCAGTCCTTTTAGAGGAGCCAGCACACCCTGGGACACTGGAGGAATTGAACATAAATAGCCCATTTGCGTATGGCTTCAAGATGTGCGCTTGGTTTTGATGTTCAAGTCATGTAAACTGTTTCTCAACTGGCGGCATTGGGTTTTTTGAGAGCGGGATCCCTGCCTGCAATTAGCGCAGTTCTGTTTACTGAGTGTGTGGAATTAATGGGATACTTTAACACAGGGAAGTGCTGTGCCACTACTTTACTTGTTATGTTAACATTATGTTTGCCAGGGTTCCCTGAAGTACCTTTAGGATATGGTGTGCTGCCATCAGTGAGCTGATATTGTTGTCAATTACAAGTCACAGACGGGTCCAGTTAATGACTGCATGGCGCATGTATGCATAGGATTCCGTCAAAACAGGACAGAATCAGTTTCATCTGGTTTCAGAGCCACCATTGTCAGAAAATGTGTTTCTAATGTAGGAACATACTCTGCATAATTCCTTGCCATCTCTGCATAATAAAATGGCCCAAGATCACTCTTTGTTGCCCTGGGTCAGACCTGACTGTTCTTTCTACGGCTAATAATTAAACAGTGGCACTAACCCGGTTTCCCTTGGGCCCAGCAACTCCTATTGGTCCAGGCAAGCCCTAAAAATAAGACAGAGAAGGAGAAGAATACAGATTCAGAGCTGTCACAATGAAATAAAATAGGGGAGGAATATCCACCCTGCATCCCACTACAGCTGTTTGCTGGGAGCAGCTGGAGGGCTACAGGTTAGACACACCTGGATATATATATATATATATATATACACATTTATATACACATATACAATTATATATGTTTCAAACAGTCAGCAACACAAGAGGACAATGTACCCAAAAACTCCATTCTGGGGACTATACTATACTATATAAGGAAACTGGTAGGATATTAAAATGATATTAGAAATCTATTTCCTGTATATTTCCACCAGCACCTTTGTAATTTTATGTAGTCAGAGAATCCCTTGCTAGGTTCTGTGATAAATGAATTATCCCGCACACATATAAATATAATCTACTTTCTGTCAAGTAATATAGATATATTTCACTTTAGCTGTGTTGTTGACATTAAATGCTGCTTGACAAGACCCCATACAACTACCCATTTAAGATACTGAGTCCAAGCCAAAGGAAAACAAGAGAGATGTGGTTCTCCACTTTGAGTTGGCCTGTATCTAGTCACATCTGCTCTCACTGTTCTACTGTCCTAATTCTGAAGACGCTATATGTGCCATAGGCCTTAAGATTCAGTTAAGAGGTCTTTGTGAAGGTACAAGAATAAAATTATAGGAAAAAAACAATTGTGATATACCAGCAAGACTGAATCTGTAAACACAATGAAAAAACTTCTACAGAAGCCAGGAAGGCCCTGCAAAATGTTACTATTCGTTTTACATTTTATGAATACAAAGGGAATATTATAATGGATGTATAATCATTTTTGTTGTTGTTGTTTTTACCATACTTGGGTCAGAGCAGGTGAAATCTGTCACTGACTCACAGCAGTGTGTCAGTTTGCAGCTGCCAAAAAATTGATAGGTTGAGGAACAAATCAATTATGAAATATATAAATGAAAAGTATAGAAAAAGATGTATTAACCATCCGGTACTTTCAAATATTTATAGTCTATAATCAATATTCTATAATCAACAATTTCTCTGCAACCCTACACCATCTACACATTTTGTGTGTGATCTGCAACAGACTACAGTAAAAGCTTTGGAAATACACAGCTAGTTACTGGTCTAAGTTACACACATATGTATCTACCTGCACACCCAGACCCCTGAATTAAAGTAACCTGCTCACAGCATGGTAAGATTTACTGCACCTGCCTGCCAGGATAACCTTTGGCCCCTGCGCTTCCCTCGGGTCCTCGTACACCCTGCAAGAGACAAGGGATAAAGCTGAAACCTGCTTGACAACCACACAAAGCTCTGTTTGTTTTTGGTATATGCTACAATGACATTATACTCTAGTGTTGCATGTCAGTAAAGAATAAAGACTATTGCCTTATTACTGTTATAATTGTGACCATGATATTAGTGTAGAGAGTTACTAACCCCCTTGTGTGTGGAAATGTGAGTTCTCAAGTGTGCAAATACCTTTAAAAAATAGGTTTCCTGCAGAATTTAGAACAGAGACCAGTTTGCCGTATTCAGCCTTCCTGTACCTACTTGGCACCGCAAGGCTGTAAGAACTGCAGGCTAAAACATTTATCTGCAATGTACAGGGTTGTTTGACTTGAGTTCCTTCTGCCAAGAAGCTTCAGGAGTCAATGGCCTCTGTTAAAACAACCCCACTATTCATCTCTTTCCCTGTGCAGCTGGACATATCCAAACATGGGGTGGAGGACAAGAACAGGAGCGCTTCAGTGTGAATGGTAATCTCTGACGGGGGACTGTCTGCATTCGCAACAAAGTGATCCCTGCCGATCACATTAAAATACCTAAATTTTTGGTGGAGATTTCAGCATATTATTTGTACTAAAGGATTCCTTTCGTGCTGCTGCCCTTAGCACCACCATACACAGTGCTGTTTCTTTCTCTCTCTCTCTCTCTCTCTCTCTCTCCATCTCTCTCTCTCTCTATATATATATATATATATATATATAGAGAGAGAGAGAGAGAGAGAGACATACAAAGAGCTACTATGCAGCAAGGAAATTGTTCAAGGTAAGAAAAAATATTTAAAGATCTTACTAAGCAGGATTAAAATAGCATTAATATACAGACATAAGGTATTGGGGGACATGTGTAGGAAATAGGAAAGATCCATCTTTCAGGGGAGAAATAGTTATAAAAGTCTGTAATCTGTTCCACTGGCAGCAAATGGGTTAACAAAGTGCAGCCAAACATTACTTCCTATTAGAGGAGTTAATAATGTCTACTTCAGAAATGAATATGTTATCTGTAGTCTCTAGGGAGTTCCAGTAATACTTACCGGTTCACCAGGATGTCCTTGAGGTCCTGGGTAGCCTTTTAGTCCCTAAAAAGATACAGAATGTCATGTACACTTGGTGGATCAAATGTTAGAGAGGCCTTACCAGATGGTTTGAGTCAAATACAACACACAATATGGACATGTTGAATGACCAGGTTAAAGAGAAATGATTTATTAAAATTTTAAAGTTACATATTTTTTAATAGAGCCATAAATTACTAAACCATTTATCTCCACCTAGGAAACCACAAAGTGTTATAGTAAAATAGTAGCTTGTACTAAAACTAAGATATAATTAAACCTTATTGGAAGCAAAACCAAAAAAAAAGCCTTATTTAATGTTTACATTGTTTTCTAGTAGGATTAAGGCATGACAATCCAAATTACAAAAAGATCAGTTATCTGGAAAGCCCCAGACCCCAGAGCATTCAGTGTAACAGGTCCCATACCTGTAATGTCAAATTAAGCCAGTGTGCCATATCTGTTTTGGTTACAAAGAAAATAAAACTGTGCTCTCTTTGTGATCAGCATAAGGCCCACTGAAGAGGGAGATTCCATTGTAAGATGAATGGTAGACAGAGGTATGAAAGAGCTTTCACCAAGTACAGGGATGAAATAGAAACAGAGGAATGCATGCAAATGGATTAAGGATCAGGAAGCACAACGCATAAATAATGACACATCAATGGAATGAAGTCTATTTATTGTAGATAAATATATGACTATAGCAATTATGAAATGACAGACATGTGTCAGTGAATGAATGTATGAGAGCTGTGAGTAGAAGAGTAACTGAACATCTGCAAGTGCTGGCTGGTGAATGAATAATCAGCACCATCAGGAGAATGGGCCCAAATCTGCTGTTTTCACCAGTGGCGTAACTACCAGGGGTGCAATTTCACCAGGACCCCCACCCCCATGGGGCCCATCAGAGCCACAATAATGGTTATGGCAGGTGGTTATCTAAGGGAAATGTTACAGCACACATGCTATCAACACTTCAGCATGGGATTTATAGAGGTAAGGGGCCGGCAGGGGGGCCCAGGTGCTGGGTACCGGAAGCCCACCAGGGAGTAGTTACGCCACTGGTTTTCACTATATAAACGCATGAATGAATAAAGTAATAAAGGCATACTGAGCAAGGTAACTGAATGGTAGTCATCAATAAGTGGATTATTTATTGACTGCTGTAATTAAGGAGCATGAATAATTAGGGAGCAAGATACATGAATAGTAAGCTTCCTCCAGGTTCCTAAATAAATGAAGAATATAGTCTATAGCATTAACAGATGCTAAATGACCTCTTAAATGAATAAATCACCCTGATCAAAGTTCAGAGCAGATGCTGGTTAACAGCTGTTATGGAGGTTAAATAGTGTGAATGATTACCCGAGTTTACAAATGAGGTCAGTGAATACATGACATTTTCAAATGATGAACGATAGCCATCACTCCAGCTATTGTACAAGGTGCTTTAGAGGAAGACTCTGTAATACAGTGATCATTGCAGCATTAGGAAAGAGGTTGCCCGCTGTGGATATGTTGGAACCTAAACTGACCATGCTTGGGCACTGATTTATGTTTTTGAGAGAATGAGACAAGGCCATCATCTTTAACAATATGGGACTGGCAGCTGACACTCTATGGATGGGCAAATGAATGGCTGAATAGAAAGGGATGCTACTTTGTTGAGGAATGGACTGATAAAATCCACCAATGACGCTTGAATGTGGTATATTCAAGGGAAGAGACTAAAAAAAAAACAAACTCCATATGAATGGAATGATATTTTAATGCTAATACACCGATGAAAGGGATGGTGCACCCTTTATATTTGCCTGCACTGCAGGAATTTCTATCTCTGCAAAATTGCAGCGATGTAAAAGAAATGTCCAGCTTTATTAGGTTCATTGCCCACATTTGCACAAACAAAGTTGGCCTCTCATAGCATTACAAATACATGAAATCATGATTTTCACAATCACTCCCCCACACATGCAGGAAACCCAATATAGTAATTATGCATTTACTTTCACATTTTCCCCTACTGGTCATTAGTCTTCACTCTTTGATTAATATGCTTTTCAGAATGCCATAGAAATGAATGAAGAGTGGCAATCTCTAACTTCACTTTTTCATAAATATGCCCCAATGCTTCTTCAGAGAAACAAAGGAATGAAAATATAAATCAGCAACAGTGGACACGAGGCAGGCAAAAGTCACCTGCAGCTGAACACTGAATGGAACGCAGCAAGGTTTAGAAATAAGAAACAAATGTTAATAAAATAATATAAAATTATTTTATCCTGACAACCAAAAACCCCTGTTATACTGTATGCTAGTAGCATTTTTGTTACAGGTCTGTTTGCTTCCATAACATGCCCAGCACAGAATGCCAAACACATACCATAAGGCCAGTTAGTTGTTTTAGCCAGTTAGCTCTAATGTAATGAACTTGCCAAAGTCAGTCAGTCTGTCTGTGTGTGTATGGCCACTATTATAAGAATAGATGTAAGGATCCGTTGGGGGCTCTTGCCGAGGCTGGGTAGAATGCTTAATTGTTCCCCTAGATCAGTGGTCCTCAAACTTGGCCCTCCAGCTGTTAAGGAACTACAAGTCCCACAATGCATTTGCCTGACTGTGGCTGTCAGACTCCATCATTGCATTGTGGGACTTGTAGTTCCTTAACAGCTGGAGGGCCAAGTTTGAGGACCACTGCCCTAGATACTCCTGAAAGCCCAGCTTGAAAGTCAGAGTGAACTCTGGAGGGAGAAGACTTTATTTCTTGTTCTATTCCATTTATATTCTATGTCTGAACGGCTGATACAGTGATTTTATATATATGTGTAGCCTTGTAATAAGCTAAGGCTTAGG
Organism: Xenopus borealis; assembly: GCA_024363595.1. Taxonomy (NCBI): domain Eukaryota; kingdom Metazoa; phylum Chordata; class Amphibia; order Anura; family Pipidae; genus Xenopus; species Xenopus borealis. The sequence goes on from CM044446.1 coordinate 7,246,967, forward strand.
CCAGACGGGGAGATTCGGGGGCGATCAGTCGCCTGGCGACTTCTCGCCGCGACGGATCGCCCCCGAATCTCCCCGAATAGCTAGGCACCGCTGCGCACCGGCGAGGCTTAAAAACGCCTGCGCTTGTTCACACTGAGCGGCGCGATTTTTAAAATCGCTCAAAATTGCCTGGCGAGGCGAGAAATCGCCAGGCGACAGATCTCCCCCGAATCTCCCCGTCTGGTCTTAGCCTAAGGGGTGGCCATAACTAAATTGTGGTTCGACTTTCAAATTAAAAACTTTTTTCCTGTTGCATTTTAATCTTATCTTTATGGTGACTGCTTCTAAAGGAAGTTAACTGAACAATTTACTAGAAGCTATTACCGTGGCCCTGTAAGGGTCAAAGAATCATTATTGCACGGCTAATACACTTTACTGCACAAGGAGTTGGCACCAGTCCATTATGTCTCTGGCCTGCAGGTTTCTACATAATCAAAGCAATGATCAATGTTTCAAGATGATAACTTAAATCAGAATCTTACGGTTTATATGGAGATGTTTATAAAAATTTTAAATTTATTTTAGTTTTACATTTGCTTTAAGTTTAGTTTGCATGTGTGAAATGCATCGGATTACCATGCTGCACACGGATCTTAGTTTTGCAACATGCAGAGTAAATGTGTGTTATTATAAAAGCATTACCGTTATAAACGTTTACACATAAATGTGGCTTTTCTGCCTCTCTGCTGTGAACTGACATATGTTTATACTTTATTATTTACACTAAAATACTAATGTTTCATTTTCTCATTTTTCCCCTCATTAATTACTACAAGGTGACAGAATGGAAAAAAGCTTGGGACTAATCCATTGCCATCAAGTTCTGTTCCTCATAAAGTTGAATGTGTATTGGGAAGAACTTTTATCTTGTGCCATTATAAAATTTTGGTGGCTTTTACATATGTATTTTTTACAAAACATGCAGGTTAGCAAGCGAAGCATATCTTCACACGTTTACATTTAAAGCGTAAATGACAAAGCTGTCTGTTGATCTCTAGCATCCTTGGACACAACCTTTCCTGTTGACCAGTTTGTATATGGACAAGGCACAAAGTCCCCAAGGCTCAAAGTTCTAGAAATACAAGGGGATTCTATGTGTGGGTAATTACCCACAATTCACTAGAAATTGGATCAAAAATATTTTTTTCTTATTTTGATGTCAGATGTCAGTTGCCTATTCTAATTATATCAATGGCTGGGGCCCCAGTTTGTAATCCAATGAAAGTGAAATTTGTCTAAAAAATGTCTACTTTATCTCCACGTGGAAGCCAGGAGTGAAAGCAAATTACGGTGACATTTGGGATGAAGGTTTCTTTGCTGCATTAGAAAATACTTTCAGGACTTTGGCTGATACAGGAATAGTTTCACATGTATTACCTTGTTACAACTAAGGGCTAGGCCAGACGGGGAGATTCGGGGGCATTTTGCCAGGCAATTTGGAGCAATTTCAAAAAGCGCGCCGCTCCGTGTGGATACGCGCCGGCGTTTTCAAGCAACGCCGGTGCGCTTGCTTACTTGGCTATTCGGGGAGGTTCGGGGGCTACAAGTCGCGGCGAGAAGTCGCCAGGCGACAAAATGCCCCCGAATCTCCCCGTCTGGCCTTAGCCTAAGGGGGAATCCTAACCAAAGCAGGACCTTGATAGGTGGCTAGAAATTAAGAAGAACAGAAACCTCTGTCTCTGCCTACATTAAAAAAAGGAAATGCATCCTCTGTGTTATAGCTATTATTAGATATATTTTTCGCCAAAAACTTTAACCTGCACGCGACCCTATAATGCACCCAGGACACCCATAAGTAACGTAATGCAGGGAGTGATGCGATGTCACAAACAGGGAGCGTTCCTTGGAAGGCAACAACCAGGCAAAACACCTTGGCATTAATTGCAAACAAAGGCCCAAATAGTAAATAGTGACATTTTATGGCATCGCACAACAGCTTATTTGCCAGAATCTACAGACTGCAAGTACAGGCCTGCCCTTCAGCTGCTTGGGAATCTCATTGTTGTGGCGTAGAGTGAATCTTTAACCAATATAGTAAAGGATTGCTAGGGTATTAAACAATGAAATCAAATTGGCTCAGAGCTTTGTGTAAAGCAGGAAGTTAATATCCTACTTACCTTGCGGCCCAGCGGCCCAGGAACTCCAGTAAGGCCAGGCAAACCAGAATCTCCCTGTAAGAACAACATCATCCTGTGAGCAAACGGCTAACAAAAAATACACAACTCTGTGCACTGCAATGACAGACCCCACGAGAGTGAGATCTTTACTTTATAGTATTTGCAATTACGACAAGTTAAATCAGATTATTAAAGAAGAACTATAGCGTGAAAACATAAGATGGTTTTTATCCCCTAAAGGATTTTGGCTATCTGAAATCTACTTAGCTAGGTGGGATTAATAAACTATTGAGCTGGTAATAATTAAATGACCCAGAGTATTGCTCTGAGTAACAATAGCCATACCATGAACTTTTACTGAACAGGAAATTAACAGAACATAGGAATTGCCCTTCCTGAAAACACTACTAAGTACATTACCAAAGGCCTTGTTTTAACAACTAATGCTATGTTTAATACGAAAGCTAAAGAACACCTAAAACAAAAAGGTTGATCAAGTAGTTACTTCATTATTAACAGCAGAACAGGCACAGTATAATTAATTCAATATTAAGGGGCTGATTTACTTAGGGTCGAATTTCAAAGTGGAAAATACTTTGAAATTCGACCCTCTAATTTTCTTGGGGGGTAATTTTTTCAATCTAAAAACGGCTTTATTCGATCAAATTAAAATCGATCGAATCGTTTTTACCAAAATCCTTCGAATTCTCAGAACTTAGGAAAAAAACTCAGGACAAGTTCTGTGAGGTCCCCCATAGGCTAAAATGGCAATTCTGCAGCTTTAAGCTGCCGAACAGTCGAATTCAAAGAATTTTTAAAGGGCCAGTACTTCGAAATTCAAATTTTTGAAATTCAACCCTTAGTAAATCAGCCCCTAAATTAATGAAATGTTGAAATGTTGGTTAATGAAATGTTGTTACTAATTTCTAAAAGGAAAGTATAAAGAAAAGACACATCATGGTTCACTAAATGCAGCTGTCAGCTGTATACAGTTTACTTGTCCTTGGCCTTAACCCTTCATGCAAGTGGTAACCCCTGAGTTCCAGTTGCTTGCTATTGGCTAGTCTTACATTTCTTAGACGTTATGTATAGAGATAATGTACCAGCTATGAATATTGCCAGCCTGCCAAATATTTACAGGGTTTAAAATCATAAAAATGCTTGCAAGAGAGAAGTAACAGTGAAAAAATACCTTTAATCCATTTATTGCTTTTCCTGGTGAAAGTCCAGGATCACCTTTTTGGCCCTAAAAGAAAAAGTGTATATATATAAACATATATATATATATATAGAGAGAGAGAGAGAGAGAGAGAATTTTCCCTTCTGCATAATACATTATACCGGATTAACATGGCTACCTGCTTCCCTTTGAACCAATCATGCAGGTGCCTCAGAACATTCACTGGGTAGGTGTCAGAACTGGTGCAGGAATTTTAACCAGAAGGTTTTATTTAATTTCTCAAGTTTCCTTTGGGATATTGTAAATAAGTCCCCTTACCGCAATGCATCAGTGTCAGTAAATGTTTTGTCAGATGCACCAAGTTTATTATTATTGTTAATTTTCAAATTCGTCACATTTTGAACTTTCCATACATGATATGGCAACATACCAAACCCTAATTTTCATATCCAAATTGGAGTTACATTTTAAAAATGAGGGAAGAAACATTACTGTGCTCAGTTGTGCAAACGTAAAAATTCTGCATACTGCAAAATGTGTTGGTATTTAGCCAAATCCTATGTATTGTGCATTTGTAATATGCAATACTTCATGGTTGCACTGGACTTGCTATCACAACAATATGCCGATATGCTGAAGGTTGTAAGTAAAATAAAAAATCTTCTTAGCGTATACACATCAAGAAAGATTGTTCCTTTGTCCTTCTGGTTGTGTTTACTCTTTTCAATTCCCTTTCCTGCATATAGCCATGGATGTCTTGTGTCTTGTTCTTTGTCATTATACACAGTCTCATAGTGACCTTTACTTTGTAGTCTGGTCATGGACAACAACCCATCAGCAGTGCCTGTGAACCTTCTTCTCTGATCTGTTCCTTGTCTGCAAGTGTTCTGGCCAGCTTCTCATTCTTTCCTATGGCAATCTCCATACTTAGCATGCATGCTTTGTCCACTATTCTTTATGTCGCCTCACCCTGAATTGGCTTTGTCTTCCTAGTATGTGGCCTCCATGCTAAATCAGATTCAGTTGTCTACTGCTGGCTCTGACCTTTGAATGTCTCTGGTGATTATGTTTATAGTAATTATCTCTTTGCATACCAAAATTCATTTTAATTTGTGTCAAGGCTATTTAAGAAACAAAGTGCCTTGTACTTAAAAATCTAAGTTGGCCGAAGTAGAAAGACAGACTAAATGACTTGCTCCAGGTAACAAGTACTGCTGAGCCAAAGATGCAACTGTTGGATAAAGCCTAACAAATAAATCTTCTGCTTGGGTCTTGCTGATGCCCATTTAACTGTTATTTTAAAACATGCATCCTATCCCCTGGAGTGCTGCCTAACTGATGATGAGGCCAGCTGATATGAAGATTCCATGAACAACATCTAATAGAGCTGTAAAACAGCAGACATTTGGCACACAGATCAATTACAGAGAAGTTGTTATTATGGATTCCAGCATTAGTAAAAAAACATGACTTTTTGCACAGGCAGATAACATCATCTTTCCTAAACTCTGAAGCCCACATCAATGGGAGAGGATCCTCAAGTCTAGCAAGTATCCGCTCATGATACTGCGGCATAAGAAAAGACTTACCAGGAACATAACAGTGTACCTTACGTAATGAGACCCGGCTCTCTGTTACTGCCCTTGATATTCCAAATAAATCTGGCATGGCAGGGTTCCCCAAACACAGAAACGAGTTATTATAATTTTGCTCTGTTTTATATTTTCATGACAAGTTAGTCACTGGAGAGCAAACATATTTAGGCAGAACTAACATGCACTTTCAATAAATGCCAAACTGAATCAGAAATGTTTGAACATGTTTACATTTGGGTGTTACAATTTGTGTGCCCTCCTTCCATGAAATGATTTCTGTTCTCCAATATGCCCTTATTCTGCAATTACACACACTTCTCATGGAGCTGATTCTCCCGCATCTGTTGAGCAAATCCGAAAGCATTTCTGCACTCCTATACTGCCGGCAAAAGAGCCTTGTGGGAAAATAAAAATGCATGACAGATCGCCAGAATTAGCATTACACACTGGGCCTAGCAAAACAACAGGAGTCTTTTTTTTATTTTAATGAAAGCCAAAAAAAATCACTGTAGATGAGAAGCTGAAACAACTTATCCCTGTGAATCAGTAAATAAACCCTTTAGTTCCTGGCAATGCTGCAGGATACTGTGAAGCTTTTTGCATATACAGATACTGGGGGGTCCTGGGTCAAATGATAAGGAAAGCCTAGGAGGTATAGGGGCCCAATGAGGGCCTAATTCATATACAAATTTTAATTCATATTGGTCAATACAGGTTAACCTCTAAGCATTTTTGGGGGCCTGAAAAATAATTTGCTGTTGGGCAAAGTAATATGTACTTAAGCCACTGGAAAGCACCTATTTTAGCACCAGGTTTGCATCTTGTGGATATCCCATAAACATCCAAGTAATTGTTAATTAACTATTCCTGGATGTGTGTGAGCAGCAGGGTGCTGGCATATAATCCAACACAGATGCCTCTGTATCTGTGAATGAGATTGTCAAGCTTGCTGCAGGTAACCTCATATCACTGTAGCTATCAAAGTACTACAGGATAGCACTGGCCAGACCTGTCCTATACTTAACTAGGGATGCACCGAATACACTATTTTGGATTTGGCCAAACCCTTAAATCCTTCCCGAGAGATTCGGCCGATTACCGAAACGAATCCAAGCCCTAATTTGCATATGCAAATTAGGGGTGGGAAGGGGAAAACAGTTTTTACTTCTTTTTTTGTGCCAAAAAGTCATGTGCTTTCCCTCCCAGACCCTAATTTGCATCTGCAAATTAGGATTTGGATTCGGTTCGGCCAGGCAGAAGGATTCGGCTGAAGCCCGAACCAAATCCAGGATTCGGTGCATCCCTATACTTAACCCTCAATAGCTGTGGTTTTGATTACAGACTCTCACTACAGGTTCATTCTGAATGTTCTTGTATGGAATTCGTTGTTAGCTGTTTATGTTCTTTGCTAGTTCTGCTGAAACAAAATAGCAGAAGTAAGTTGATTAACAAACCTGATTTCCCTAGTACTCTGGTCTCATGCAGTCTTTCAATTATATATACTCGTGCCTGCCCCAAACTCCGCCTTTCGAAAACATCACAAATGGGCAGGTTGAACTTATATAAGTGGAAAAGTCAGGTTAGGTAAAGGTTAGGAGAGGGCAGGTTAGGGTCACACACAGTTCCACTAATTGTCCATCAGTGCATCAAAACTGTTTATGGCATATTTAACACCTTTCCCTTTAAAGGAGAAGGAAAGCTATAGAAGCAGTTATAACACTATAATTAGGGTTGCCACCCAGCCGGTATTTTACCGGCCTAGCCGGTAAAACACCAGCCAAGGCCGGGGCCGGTATTACAAATTTACCGGCAATGTAGCTGCCGGTAAATTTGTAATACCCCTTAAAAATGGCCCTTGCCTTGCCTTAATTCCTATTAAAACTTACCTTTCTTGCCGTCTTCACACGATCGCTCACTGTGGCTCCGCCCCATGTGACATCACGCCCCGCCCCTTTTGCGGCACATCCCGCCCCTTTATGACTCCGCCCCCCGCCGGCCGGTAACTTATTTAGAAAAAGGTGGCAACCCTAACTATAATTAGTCTGCAGAATGCTCTATTATACCTGACTAAACAGCTCTAGAAGTTCTGTCTGTTTATTTAGGAAAGCAGTTCTCATTTCAGCTTCCTGTGACAACACTTCCTGCCTGAGTCTCTCCATGCTCACTCATAGCTCTGGGCTTAGATTACAACAGTGAGGGGAGGAAGGAAAATGGAGGGGGAGATGAGCAAACTGGACATGCTCAAGCCCTAGCCCTGGAGGTTTATGCTGAATACAGGAAGTCTGAAGCCCATGTATACACAATAGAAGGAAATAAATGCTGTGATTCCTTTGACAGAGGATTCAGAGCAGCATTACTTTGAGGGTTTACAGGTGTATTTATAGAGACCTTTCTGATAAAGCTTACTTAATTTTAGCATTTCCTGCCCCTTTAAAACAGGTGTGTTTGCAGATGGACAGTTTGGCAGAGAAACAGGCACCCCTTTTTTAATTTTTGCAAAGAAATAACTGAGCAAGCAAACACACACACACACATTTAAGTATTTTATATAATTATTGCGCTTAAGAAAGGCTTCTTTCTGTTTGGCCTGCAATGCTGAGACTTACCTTTGGGCCGGGCATACCAGGTGGGCCAGGATTTCCATGAGGGCCAGGAGGACCCTTAAATACAAACATAAAAAAAGTAATACAATTATTATTCATCTAGCTCACACTTATGTGACAGTACTGTTTTCACGTGATGTTACATGCTGATGTCCATCCTCAGATTACTACTGGTCACTAGTTATGCATTAGGATCAAATTGCAGTGCTATATTCAGAGTTCAATACTTACTAAGCCTTATTTCAATTGTCTGGTTGATGGCTGCTCTTTTGGCAGCCTGATTTTGCAAAAGCAGTCATACAAAAAGCTGATATTGACAGAGCTGATAAAGATTTCAATTTGTTATTAAACACATTCGCACTGGCTGCAGGGCCTACTAGCCAGTTAAATAGATATAATAAATTTAAAGGTTTCACAGCATTTGCCACTCACTGCATAGGTTCCAAATATAGTCGACAAGCAAAAAAAAAAAGAGAGAAGAAACAAAAGCCCAGTTGCATTGTCTGGATATATTTATCTGCACGCACAATAGTTTCTTATTTATGATGTGAATGACATGATGAGAATACTCGTGTGAGTTCTAGTTCTACCCCCACTGAACAGGATATCTGCAGTAAAGTGTGGGGGGGGGAGGGGGAGAGTAAAAAATGCTGGACTCAAATTCAGAGGAAATGTGCCAAATTCTGTCCTGATCCAGGACTCATGTTGCCATAAATTATGAGCAGAGAGAAGTTTTAACTCTGAATGATTCAATGATGAGGTATGATATACATGTGTTTGAAGGAGATATAATCTCTAGATATAATTCTAGTCTGTACAATTTGTGTATTCACACCACTCAATCGTATATTTCTATATAATCAAGCTGAATTTAGTACACAGCATGACATTTTGAGGCACATTTATCAATGTAGTCAAATTTAGAATTCATGAATTCAGTACACTTGCTATATATAATGTATTTGGGGTACCAGTACAAACTGCATCTTGCTGTACATAATGTACTACTTACTGTATGTAATGTGTTTTGGGTTTTACTCACTGTGCCGGGTACTAGTACCACTGCCTCTCACTGTCTACTCTACAGTATAAACCCCATTTTACATTTTCCAGGGAACCAGAAATAAAACCATCTGGGAAAACTGTAAAAGAAGGGAAATGCATTATGCATTATATATTGGTGAGACCAAAAAATTGCAAAAATTAGGGAGCAAAGTTAGGGATGTAAAAATGAGGTTTCATTGTATAATGTGTTTAGGGTACCTGCGGCTTTTCACTGTATATTCACATACTTTGGATTGCTTGTCTCTCATTTTATATATAATGTGTTTTAGGTGCCAGTACCTGCTGCCTCAGACTGTGTATAGTGTTTTGGGTGCCAGTACCAACTCATTGTATATAATGTGTTTTGGGTACCAGTACTCTATGCATCTTATTTTATATAATGTGTTTTGGGTGCCAGTAGCCACTGTCTCTCACCTTGTATAAAGTATATTTGGAACTACAGGTATTAGGCATAGGCTTTATGGATAACGGGTTTCCATATAACTGATCCCATTCCGGTAGTACCTACAGCTTCTTACTATATATAGTGTGCATGGGGTGTGATTAATCTCCAGTATCACCAGTATAATTTACTTGGGTGTCAATGTCCAAAGCCTCTAACTTGTTTTAAAATATGAATTAAATCATTAAAGGGGTTGTCCACCTTCAAACAACTAGTTGTTTTCAGAAAGATTACAAGAAATAACTTTTTTCCAATTACTGTCTATTTTCTATTTGTAAACGTTTTTCTAATATTGAAGTGTGAACTGATACATTTAATGGATACATTTCTTGTCTTTGTCCCTGCTGAGCAGAATCTCTGGGTTTCATTACAGGCAGCTGTTAGAATTGATACAATAGTTTCTAATACTCCAGAGATGCTGCTGTGAAGTGTATCAATTAAATGTTGCAAAATTGTATCAGTTTAGAGTCTGCACCTGAATTACTGAGCTGCCAGACTCAAACGCCACAGACACCAACATTCAACTTTACACTTAGATTTTGGAAAAACAGTAAAAAATAAATAATGGAAAGTAATTGAAAAAGGTCTTTATGGAGAACAATCTGAAAGCCACTGAAAAAAAAAGTGTTTGGAAGTTGGACAACCCCTTTAAAGGACATGGATCACCACCAAGGAGTGTTGCATTTTGCCAACAACAAATGGGTCATAAACCACAATTCCATGTATAATAGAATTTACACAAGATTACAGTAGGATACATTTGATCCATTTTCATCTTGGATACATGGCTCTACCAATCTGGCAGAGTATCTATTTTATCATACCAACCTTTCCACATGCAGTTTGCTAAAGGACAAACAAAGTGCAACTGCCGTGTCTTTCACAATTTCTATGCTGAAGGTTAACATGAAAGCTGTATATTATAGCATCAGGTGAATATATTTTATTAAATAATTGCACTTCCACAGGTATTGCTTGGAAATTAAGTGTAGCAGCACATTTCATCCCAATGTATCCACTGGATGGCACTGTTTAATTTGAAGCTTACAATGACTTGTCCGCTAAGAAAACACAAGGCTGCTCCCATTGAAACAAATAAAGATTAACATTAAATCTATGTCTATGTCTGCAGTATTATAACAGATTCTTTAAAACATAACCAGGGAAATTACAAAGTAAATATATACATAGCAATAAATTTGGTCACCTCACCGACCCACAAAACCAACCATATAGGTCAAATGCCAACCAAAAAGTAACAGCTCAAGCTTCCCAACCATTTCACTTTAGGGTGAGATTTTGGGTAAACATATATTTGCTCCCCAATATATACTTGTACTATTGCAGAATGACTGATGCATAAATAGTTTCTTATAGAGGTAACACTGTTATTAACTTCAGGGGCCTGAGCAAAGGTTTGACCTCTAATGGCCTTTAATCCTGCTTATTTAATGCAGTTTCTCTCTATACGCGTGTCACAATTTCTCATTTGTTACACTTCTTTGATGAGTAGACCCAAACAAACGATGACTAGTGAAATGGCCTCTTTGGGTCAAGTTAAGAAAAGGCTTCAGAGAAAGATGTGCAGCCATCCTGACAACTGGGTAACTTGCTGAATCCAAGCAGCAGACGCCATGCTGTGTAGAATTCAGTTTGTTCCATTAAAACAGTAACGATAGGGAAGTTGGGATATGCATCTGAGGGAAGTGTGAAGCTCTGAAGTACACAAGACAATCCTAAAATATTGATGTGCAAACCAGAAAGAAGCTGTTTGTATATAGTGCATGAATTAAGCTAAAGTCTCCTGTCTGGAGTAGAAGACATTTAAACACTGAGTATCAAATGTACACTAATAGTAGCCGAAACCTTAAAAACGATTTAAAGATCTTTTAGTGAGGACAAGCAAAGGAGAAGTGCAATTTCATAGCTAAAAAAGAGCTGATGACTTGTTTTCATAGCAGGCTGAAAAATCTCTCTGGGAATATATCTGTAAGAGTGGATAATCTATCTATAAAAGGGAATGGTTAACATCAGTCAATTCCAGCAGCAAGAGGTCAAGTGGAACGAGAATGTGAAAATGACCCTTGGGTTACATAGTGTGGAGAGTGTGGGAGTACAGTTGCCTTTGTGTTAAGTCAAGTACCAATGGAGACCGTTAATTTTAAGGTAAAAGACATGGTGTGTAAGGGTGCATACAATACATAAATTGATTTTAATGTACAGTAAAGATAAAAATCAACTGCTTAGGAGGAGGATAAAATTGCTGAAGGCATATGCTTACACTGTACAGGTGCATTTTGTAAAGTTTTGTTTGTTGTGTCCCTCATAGCAGTTCTGGGTAGAGACATCAATCTTTTCACCATCAGTCAGATTGTTATTCCAATTAAATATTTGGTTCCAATTAAACCTTACTTAACCACCAAAATGTGGCTCTACATCAGCAAAGAAGAAATAAAGCTATTCTTTGTAGGTCTAAAATGTGCCTCCTGAAATCTCAGAAAAACTCTTCCAGAAGCTATTGCGGGCATGGGTCTACCTTTGTCTCCAAAGATGTCATCCTTAATATGTCCTTTTAAAGCAAGCAAGTGTATATAGATACAGAGATGCTTAGATTCCTATTGAATGTGCAGTGTCAATGGGTTGCATTAGAATACATGACCTTTCTACGCAACCTCATCTTTTAAGCCCACCCATTGACACTGCTCATCCAGAAGGAAACCAAAATGCTTCCTCTTAACCAGCAACATATACATGCACATGTCCCAGCCTATGAGACATGGTCAAGCCAAAGAGTCTTCCCAAAAATGAAGACATTGGAGGTGAAAAAATAATGATAACCCTAAACTTTAATTCACACAATCTCAGGATGATGATGATATCCTAACAAGGGCTCAAAACTAAAGTTTGGGTGAATGTGTAGCAGACAAACCTTACAAACGAAGGCTAAACTAAATGTGACTATATGATTACATCCATAAAATCCTTAATTATACAAGCAGGGCATTTCAGAGGCAAAATAATTAGTTGAGTAAAGTACATACCCGTGGGCCTCTTTTCCCAGGTGGACCAGAAAGACCCTGTAAACCAGGAGAGCCCTGCAAAAAAAAAGAAAAGAGATGTATTAGCAAAGCAAGTTGGTGGTTTTATAGGTAACCTTTTATGTAGTTTTCATACAGTTCTTAGTGGGTTGTTATAGTTAAACAGACCAGGAGGGCTTCAGGTTGGACATCCATGATGCAAATTCTAAAAATATCAAGCAATATATATTATTTGTACAGGTAATTATAGTATCCCAATACTATAGTGAGTGAATAGGGGATGCAATTGTATATGTGGGTGACACATACACCTAAGGAATATAATGAAAGGAACTAGACCATTACGCTAATGCATCTCTTTCCACAAAGGCAACTCATTTAACCTCTGTCAAAACATACATTTTCCAAGTCTATCAAGATTAACCTACTGCAAGTAGCTACTACTGACTAGCGCGGTCACCTTGTGCCTTTCAAGGCAGACATATATTGCATGGGTAATTAGTGAGTAGTCAGCACCAATGCAAGCTGAAGTCCATGCTGGTTCCTTAACCACCATGCAACACACATGTGAAATGACTGCAAGTCATTGAAGTGGAATGTATATTTTATGTGTGGATGAGGTGACAACCCTACCACTAAGCCAGAGAAAGCAAACAAAGAAATTGAATCCACCTCCAAAACAGAAAATTCCTGCCTTCAGATGCAGCAGAGAGAATCTTGAATTAGTGCCCATTACTAGTCAAAAAAAAATGTATCATTTAGCAGGGGCTTCTCCAATGTTGTCCATCCCCTTTAAAAAGCCTTAGCTTTCCAGCTACTGAACTGTAATTCTCAGCAGCCCCTGACAGCTGGAGGTTGTCGTTTCAGTCTAAAGGATGCTGTTAGAAAGTTAAACATTCTTGAGATTACTCCTCTTTGCATGTGCTGTTTTTAACAAGCTGATTAGGGACCAGAAGACGTCATATGGCTTTCTTTATGAGATTCTGCTGTCTTTCAAAAAGAACATTAAAAAAAGACAAGGAAAAGGAGAAAGGATTTAACTTTTGTATTTAGTGAGCATTTTGGGAGACTGTCTCAGTCACTGTAGGAGTGGAGATCCTCCCTGCTCAGTCATTGGTCTAGGATTTTCTGCACAATAAAGACTACAGATCATTTCCTTTACATTTAACTATTCACAAGCAAAGATCATCTAGGCCTAATAAGAAATAAATAGCATACATGTGTATCTAATACACACTTTCTAATCTTAATGTAGGTGCAAGGTACAATGGCACAACACTCCTACTAGTACTGCAAGAAATATTTAATATACAACCAACAATACCTCAGTATTGTAATCATTTGTTTAGTTTGCATTTAATGTTTTGATTGTTCCTTTGGAATTGTATATGTTTGGGCACAGGACTGGACTGAGAATTAAAATAGGCCCTGGCATTTCAGGTACACAGAGGCCCATCAGCCCACATAGAGGCCCAAACAGCCCCCACCAGCCCACTAAATACTGACTTTCTATGGGACCTTATAGCAGCCCCTCTGGCATTTGCCCTAACCCACAAATGGCCAGTCCGGGCCTGATTGGGCATCATTACTTTATCCAAATATCTGTTTCATGAACTCAATAATCTGATTTTTGTGTATCTGGATAGATTGTCCATAGGCTAAATGAGAGTATAATAGGGTTCATTAATAACAAAGCAAAGTGAAAAATGTCACAATCAACTATTTTTTACCTACACATGAAAATTCCAGTGTAACTGGCTAATTGAATGGAGATGAGAGAGCAGAGAAATGACACATGCATTGTTCTGTCCAGTAGAATTTTGATCCAGTAGGATTGCAGGATGGTCCATACAGTCCAAGCTGGTAAGGCTATAAAGTGATATCAACTAAAGTGCCTTGAACACACACACACATTTTATGTATTCATAATGTTCTAAACTGCAACAGTCATTAAGGATGAATTAAGACATCAAATTAACCTATTTTGTCTACATGAAACCTACTCAACTGCAGTTACATGAAACCTACTCAACTGCAACTGCTAGTTGATCCAGATCCATGTAAAGCCTCTCCAGAGGGGAGAACTCCCCTTTCTAAACCTGGTAATTGGATCAATGTTGTGCTAAGAGTTCATTTCAGTAAACCTTCATTTTCTCCCATCTAACGTAACCCTAGAATCAAAAACCATTTTGATTCTATGGAATCACACCAAATTGATGTTGCCCATATGTCACTGAGAGGACAGCACTTTTTATTCCCATTCCTAGCCAACAGATTTTGATCCAGATTTTTGATTCTCAGTACATTGGCCTTATCCAAACTGAATTTGGGGGGGATCTATCGGTAGTGGGTATTACATAGTACAAGTGAGTGAGAAGTAACTACATTCAGATGAACTCACCACCTTATCTGCATATCTGTTTCTGCAGAGAGTAAATAATAATTATAAATAATGAACAAAGCACCATAGGGAGGAATATTCTTTAAAGGTCGAATTTGTGTGAGTCTTTTATAAATATCAAATTTCAATATACTCGAAATTCATCTGTGGGGTTATTTATTAAAAAAAAATCAAATATCTAAAACTGGGACGAATATTCCCGACCTGAAAACGTGAATTGAATTCAAACTGAATGCGACTAAACTCGATTTGAGTTTTTTTCTCGGTAAAAAACTTGAATGTGAGGAAGGCTACTAACATGTCCAAATTGGTCCCTGGACCTCTCCCATTGACTTATACATGAACTTGGCAGGTTTTATTTGACGAATAGTGGAATTCGAGGTCAAAGGGCCAGAGTGTGATAAATCTTGAAATTCAACAAATTTTGATATAAAAAAACTAATACGAATTTTCAATTCGATGCTTAATGAAACCGCTTCTTAGTGTTTTAACATACACAAAGGCTAACTGAGGGCATTCACCAAAACCAGTTCACTTGAGAATACTGAGCGATAGGTTTAGCTTTAGAAGCATGGAAATACATAAGACTTCCAGCTGGCTCCCTGCAACAACAAAAAAAGTGTTCATCACAATATTTCAGGGTGAAACAGAGACTCCAGACATGCAGGCCACTGCTAACACTGTACAGAACACTTCCCATATCCCAGTAACTAGGGTAATGTCCCTTATTTAGACTAATTCATCTCACATGCATTTTCCACCATTTACATACCAGCAACAAAGAGCAGCCAAGCCATACTGGTGTCCCCTAGGAACATCAATGAGTAGCTTAAGCCCCCTAAGGACATCATGAGAAATATTAGAGCTGCTCCTTTGTATTTAGAGCCTCATCGATATCTGTTAGTCTATGTGGATAGCTCAGAAATAGAAATGACTGATGTGAACACTGCTTCTCCAAAAACCAGTATCTGGATGGGTTTGGGCAAAGTTACAGGTGGAAGGCATAATGGGGCCCAATGACCCAACTAGGGAAGCCGGGACTTGATGGGGCGTAGGAAGGGACCTAACCCCGCCCACCCCCTGGTTGGTCGATTTTGATTGGCTGGCGGGCCGGGGGGCGGTGCGTAAAAGGGGAAGAGCTGTGCTTACCGGCATTCGGCGCCGGGACGTGGAGGAAGAAGGTCACAGCATCACACCCTCCCTCCCTGGGTATAGGTGTTAGTCGCAGTTGTTGGGGGGTACCTTTGCAAGGAGCCCCAAGGGAAGTTAAAATGGGAAGTGGTTTGGCAGGCCTGGGTCCTCATGGGGAGATATGCAGCCTTGGAGCAGGAATCAATCCTGCCAGTTGGGACACAGTTATCCCTCTTTTCCCCCGGGGGGGGGAATAATATTGTTGGAGTTTGTTATACAAACGGTTGTTAAAAGTTGAAATATTTTCATGTTAAAGTATTTTGTTAATTATAGAATAAATAACTGCGGCCATCTCTCTCCAAACCAGTGGTGTGGTGTGTGTTATTGGGGATGGGCAAAAGGGGGAGGTGCAAACTTGACGCTGCACCCGTCATGGTTTCACTGTTAAACAGGTTATGTGCCTCTATGGCAGAGAGGAAGTTTTAGTTTGATATGATATAGTCATCCTTTCATAATCCATACATATTGCATTTTGGCAATGAAATCAAGCCTTTTATATTTATGTAGCTGGCTACCAACCAGAGTGGGCTAGTCTGATGAGAACTGTCCAATCTTTTGCTTCTCCCTTACTGCTCCAAGAGCCAGACAATTCAGCAATAAGGGGGACCGGCAGGTTATATTGCATGGCATATGGGAACTTTTACACACACACCCTTGAACACTTGGGAGTGAAGGCCATATTGAAAGGTCTCCAGCTTGGAGCTGTGCTCATTAGAAGCATTTTTAGACAGGGTTTATGTGGCTTTTCTATGTGAGAAAACCCCATACCGCCCACTACTTAAAAAGTGTGATATACTGGGAAAGAAAAATGGAGACGATGGATTCTGCTCATGTAGAAAGAAAAGGAGTTGTTTAATTGCCATCTGGATGTAATGCAAACCAGCTGCGATGGAAGGGGATGCTGCAATATATTGCTGGATTAAACAGTTAGCTTAGCTTGATACACAGGATGTATATATGGCTTTGATAAATTTGCACATGGGTGAAAGTAATAAAAAAATTAAGCTAATGTAGCTACTGTCTTTATTGTATTTTCCCTGCCAGAGGAACCTGCAGCAAATGAGAGTGATACACGTTAAAGAAGAACCATATGACAATTTCAAGATCCTCCTCTTGTGAAATATGGATATTTTACTGGCATGCTCAGGCCTCAAGCACTTAAAGTTGTTATATGTATCTGCAAACACAGCAAATCTTTTGAATAAATGATGAAGCCCCACAACGATGGAAGCTTGCGCTGGAATGACCCTCCAAGGAATATTCATGGCCTTTGTATTACCTCATCATTCTAATATAATCCAGCCTTCAGACTTCCAAGTATAACAAATAATCAGACCACTACATGTAAATGGTGGTACAGTATTGTCTTAAATAATGATGGTGATTGAAGGGTGCTTACTCTGGCCGATTCAGTCACTAGGAAACAACTGTATAAATAACATTAAAGTCAGATCTGTAAGTAAAGCAAAGTGATCATCTATAATTTATTAAGCTGTTGCAGACCCAGAATAGGGTTACCATTTGCCCTTCCTCAAGGAAGGTCCAAAATATTTAATGTTAGCCAGAGTTAGCCTTGATAAACCACAGGAAAGTTCTAGAATAGCATTCCATACTTCTCCTCCAAGCAGCAGTATGTTTTTTGCGCACAGAGAAAATCTGTACTCGCCAAGGGTGTAAAAGGCATGCAGCTTGTGTCATCACAGAAGAATGAAAATAAGAGGGCAGAAAATGACAAAGAAGTTGATCAGGGAATCCATGGTTCATAAGATGAGGGTCATTTATCAACAGAAGGCAAATTTGCCCATGGGCAGTAACCCATGGCAGCCAATCAAATTGTTGCATTCATTGTTCTACCTGCAGCTGGCTTTAAAAAGCTAATCACTGATTGGTTATGTGTGTAAACTTGCAAGATATCACCAAAAATGGATAGTCATCAGCCTGTAAAACTGATCTAAGGTAATATTATAGTTAGCTGCTGTTATAACAGCCTCTGTTGTTCTAAGGAGCTTTTCAATATGTGTTAGAACACTGAAGGTGGGATTTGCTATTCAGTTAATTTGGGTTGAGGTTAGGACTGCAGGCCAGTCATGGTCTTCCACTCCCATCTCAGCAAACACATTCTGTAAAGATGCTGCTTTGCGCAGAGGCATTATTGTGCTGAAATTGACCATTCTCCAAACTAGTGCATCACAGGGTTAGAAAACTCTGACATTGTATGCTGTATTATAAAGGTATGATTTCAATAGAACAAGTGGTCCCATCCCAAACCATGAAAAACAGACCTAGAAAATGATTCCACTTCCTCAAACTTGACAGCCAGCAGAAAAGATTCAGATAGATACAGACTTCTCCTGACATCAGTCAACAGCAAGACTGCAACAATGTGAAGGGTAATTAATCACTCCTGAGAATCCTTTTCCAATGATCCAGTGCCCCACTTTGGCACCTTTTACACCACTCCAGCTAAAGTTCAGCATTGTACATTGTTAATTAAAGCACTGTGTGTGACTAAGAGCCCATAGAAAAAAGCCATGCTCTCAATGATTAGTTCTTTCTTACGATAAAATTGATTTTACCAAGGAACCCCAAAGGAAAGGTTATCTTTGGCCAAAAGGATGAGATGGAGGCATATATGCATGTCTGAGTGCAGAAGACCCCCCCCCCACCATAGAATACCATATATACACATATGACCTGTCTATTATGTTAATATAAGAATGGTTAACATATAGTACAGATTAAACTATGATTCAACACTACATTCGCTTGTCCAAAGCATAATGGGACCATCTTAAAGAGACACTGTCATGGGAAAAATGTTTTTTTTATCAAAACGCATAATGAATAGTGCTGCTTCAGCAGACTTCTGCACTGAAATCCATTTCTCAAAAATAGCAGTTTCCCAGCTGCCCCCAGTCATGTGACTTGTGCTCTGATAAACTTCAGTCACTCTTCACCGCTGTACTGCAAGTTGGAGTGAATTATTTGCAGTGTAAATAGTGTAATTTAGAAATAAATGCTACACCATAAAAATCATGGCAGAACCCCTTTAACTTTGAAAATTCAATATACAGTTTGTCTATAGTCTAGTGCAACTATTTCCCCTTTTGCTCTTTTTAACCCCCCCCCCTATCCTGTTATTTTTGGTACTAAATTGTCAACCTAAACTGCCAGCCTAAATTAAAAGCAATAGAAAGAATTCTCTGTAGCCTATACTTCAGCACATACCATATTGTTTTTCTCATTTGTGCCTCAAAACCTTTTCAAGCTGAAATGAATGTTGCCCAATGCTTAAACCAGTTAAATCAATCACAGCTATAGATTCAATACATTTTTTTTTTTCAAACCTATCAACCCTGATTATTTATGGGTTTTGGGAAAAGCCACACCTCACTTGTATTTTTAGGCATAGATTAAAATGGCTTGTGCTCAATTGTGCAGGCTTCAGCTCATTTCCTGCAGATAAAGTTCCAGCTATACAATGAAGCCCAAATAACAACTGCAGTTGTGTTAAGAGAGGAAAAAAGTAGAGGCAAGAAATAGGAGCATGAAGCATATCTAATAGCTGAGACATAAACAGAGGCAGTGGAAGCATTCCCATGCACTGTCACCAGCATACAGCTTTCTTCATTCCCACATTTCAAGGCCTGCTGTGATGTTTCAGCCATGAGAAGACATAATACGGCTGATATTTACATGCATAAAAGAGTCTGTGTAATCGTAGGCTGAGAATGGAACTTCCTTTGGATAGGCTATAGGTCTGCCTATAATAAGTATCCCAGCCTCACCATGCAAAGCCCAAGAGTTCATACAAGGACAGAGAGTAACTATAAACAATCAAACCAACACACAAGACTTTTCTTCCATACATACAGTAACTGATGACATCAAGCTTTTAGGGAAAACAGAAAACATAGATTTAAGTTAGACATACGAGTGACAGCTGCCATAATAATTGCATTGCTGGAGGTGTTGGGAGTGCAAACCAAGGAACAGAGTTGCTTAATAACACCTTATGTCAACATCAGCTGAAATCAAAGAGAACTTTAAATGCTGACTTCCTGTTTTCTTAACCATAAGAAAGTTGCTGTAGCATACAGTATGCTGCCTAATTAAAGGAATTGTCAATCCAAAAAAACTATTGTTTTGCCTAATAAAAGAAACTCCAATTCTAAGAATTACAAGTTTTCTGTGGTTTTTAAGATAGCTATATATATATATATTTATCCAGAAACCCGTTATTCAGAAAGCTCTGAATTACGTAATGGCCATCTCCCATAGACTCCACTATAAGTAATGATCCAAATTTTTAAAAATGATTTCCTTTTTC
>CM044446.1:7276051-7292165 GCA_024363595.1 Xenopus borealis
TTTATATTTATATACAAACTGCTGTGTAGCCATGGGGGCAGCAATTCAAGCACAGGATACTATGGGATTTAGATCAGTGAAGTGGCTTATGGCACATGGTGTTCCTGTTTATTGCAGAAACTAGTCACCTGCATGGTGAGACACAAACTAAGTGGAAGCGGAAGACTCTCTAAAGGAAAGGGAGCTAAGGAGGTTCTGGTGTAGCAAATATCATCATCCCTTAGATTCAGCGTAGAGGTTTATTTTACATAAATTCTCCTGCTGGGTCTATTGCAGTTGGCTCCATTATTGGGGGTGGTGTTGTCAGTTGACTATAAAAAATGATCTCTCCATGTGATTGTTCCAGCGGGTTGGTCCTAAGCAGATTTTGAAGCTGGTTATACCCAGACAATGTATGCTACCCTCTCACTTTAAAGCTGGTGGCATTCAGACACAGAACAAAGCACAAACAAAACAAAAATCATAGCAGGTTTGCACATGCCAGTGATCAATGGCAGAAAACATAGCAAATCATGTGTCTCCTTTTCCCCATCTTTCCACGATGACTTAGATGTAAGATATACACATAAATGGAGGGCACTCCTTAATATACTACCAATTTATGGACAAAAAATTCTTAAATTATAAATTTTTAACTGAGGTGCTACACCCAGGAGTGTACCTATTGCATGGATTGTTAGATGTAAGATATGCAAAAGAAAATACTGAACTATCACCAAGCTAGCACTATTAATTTTGCTTTGGTTGCTAAAACTGCTTACAGTATTCCCCTTGGTGGTATGTGCTTTGGGAAAGTTGGAAAACAGAAGATCAGCTTTATAGTTGTGAAAGAGAAAGAAGTTTAGCTACTTTTATCCACGCTTCTCACAGCACAGATATGGATACGTTTAAATGCTGCCTTGTTTGTTAACACACAGGGGAGAGATACACAGAGCCATATGTGCCTTACGAGAAGATAGACTCACAATTACCGGAAACCAGTCACACGAACAGGAAGGAAGTCACACTCATTTTTACCATGGAAGGTCAAGCAGACAAATAGGATCAATGTACACAGAAAAAAAAATTTCAAGAGGAAATATAGGAAAGTGTTTATTATCCTTTTCCCTTACATAGACATAAAATTCTAAAGGTCCCCAAATCTATAATCGCATAGGATTCAGCAGCTATGGAATTCAAAGCCCAAGCCCATTATGTGGATACACCCCCTAATTACTATGTTCATTTTACAAAATTTGGCCAGTTATGAAAGCCGATTCCAAATACTGCTGAAAAAGGCCGAATCCTGGCTGAATCCAGAACCAAATCCTGGATTCGGTGCATCCCTAGTTTGAACACATTTATTTGGTTTTTATGTGTTATTACAGTTTTGCTGATGAAGGTGAATTGCCCTTTCAGCTGCAAGTCACAGCTTCCCCAAGAGATCTGTTTATCTTAAATGTATCATTTGTTTCTTTGCTTATCTTAAATTATCTAAGTGCACCTGCCATGTATTCTGGGTTCTCTGCCAAAAGCCAATTTAGTTAGAAACATTGTCTCTTTTTTTCTGACCAGTGCAGGAGATGAAAGAGAAAGTAGGGATACGTCAGTAACAAACCTGGGACTGCGGGCTAAGCTGGCAAAATTGGGACAGTTGGGAGGTATGCATTCCTGCAACGCTGGGCACTTACTGTAGGTTGTCTACCACTGAGATCTGAGATTTATTACAATTAAATACAGTTAGGGCAGAGAGTGCAACCTCAATACCTCTGAAACTCAGTGTTTGCAGAGTGTCTCAAGATGAAACCTGTCAATTCACAGGTACTGTGAATAAACCCCAAGTAGAAAAAAGGGTTGAACAGTGGATGAATTCATTTTCTGCTAATGGGAAGCTGCTGAGTGCAATATAAGCCTCTATGATATGGTCAATATAAGGCCAACAATATGGCAGGTTAACGATAAGTCTCAATGCAAATAGTTTCAGAAAAAGGAAAAACACTAAACCTTAGTGACAACAGTCTAAGAAAAATAGCTGGAACTGGACCTGCAGAAAGAAATATAAAATATCCTCCTCCATACTGTCCCTTTGAGTTATTACCTCTCTTTGTTCAGTCAAGAAAGACAATATAAACAGCCATCAGGCATCCTAAGCTCAGTCTCATTTAATTAATTCCATCTTACAGCAGCTTGCCAAGAATCAGCGCAAAGTGTTCCGTGATTTACATTTCATCCAAGAGTTGCTTTCACATTGGGACCAAACATAAACACTTTCCTTTTTAGTCCATCTCATCAGAGGATCTGAGCAAAGAGAATGTCACAGGTTCAGTCCTTTTCAGAACAGTACTAAAGGTCTACCCAAACTGGTATCATTTCTTCTATGGTCACATTCCTGGGGAAAATGGATTTTCATGTGTGCTATACTGATATCCAGCACTTTTTAACTCTTTCCTTGGTGCTCCACGCATATCTAATAGGCAGTAAGAATTTTAACTAGGCCCCTGGAAGTAAATGTGGCAAAGTAACTAATTGATGCCCAGGTGAAATATCCGGTGTAAGGAGTGATTACTGTGAACACATATCCCACCTTCTCTGCAGTTGTGTTGCTCCAATATGATAACTGGGGCTTCTTTACACACATTCAAACTGGTTTTTAGAAGTACAATTCCCAACACCACCATCAGTTTTGGTGAAAATAGTCAAATTTGAATGGCCAAAACTGTCAAATTCAACCAGAGAATTGTTAAAATTCAATTCGAGTTTTTTAAAAAACAATTTGATTATCATACACTGGCCATTTAAGAACTCAAAGTTGACTTTTTGCCACCTAAAACCTACCGAATTGCTGGATCAATTTGGAGTTGTTTGCTTCCTGACATTGAGTTTTTTGCACAGGAAAAAATTGAATCAAGTTTGAAAAAACTCGAATCAAAGTAGATTCAAATTAGATTTTTCTGTTCCATAGTTTTCACCCATATCCCATGAACTGAAATTCAACCCTTGATAAATCTGCCTCTAAGGGTGGGGACAGACAGGGAGATTCGGGGAGATTCTGTCGCCTGGCGTTTTTAGCAGGTGACAATCTCCCCGAATTTCCTTCTCCCTGTCTGCCGCTAGTATAAGGGACAAAGCGAAGCGCCAGTGCACACGCTGTGCGGCGATTCCCGGAATCGCCCGAAGTTTCCTCACGAGGTATCTTCGGGCGATTCCGGAAATCGCCGCGCAGCGTGTGCACAGGCGCTGGCGCTTTGTCAGGGTAGGGGCAGACAGGGAGAAGGAAATTCGGGGAGATTGTCGCCTGCTAAAAACGCCAGGCGACAGAATCTCACCGAATCTCCCTGTCTGTCCCTACCCTAAGTGTGTGTAATCCGCTGCGCTGTCTTGAAAAAAAGCCCTACTTTTTATCTTACACAGAGACCTAAGGTGACTGTTAAAGAGTTTTTAAAAGTAACATAGTAACATATTAAGTTAGGTTGAAAAAAGACGTACGTCCATCAAATTCAAACTTTTTACTTATTTTAGCCTGCCTAACTGCTAGTTGATCCAGAGGAAGGCAACAATCCCCATCTGAAGTCTCTCCAATTTGCCTCAAAGGGGAGAAAAAATTAATTCCTGACTCCAAAATGGTACAATTCCCAACACCACCATCAATTTGCTAACAGTCACCTTAGGTCTCTGTGTATGATGAAAGCACAGAATAAGTAGGGCTTTTTTTCCAAGGCAATGCTCTTGTTCATTATTTCCGTGACATAAAAGTGAGGACGTGCCAGGGCAGTGTAAGTGTGAGGCCAGTGATAGGATTAACTGTGGAAAAAGCAAGGTGTTTGGCAGTGGAATTTATCAAAGGACACAATCTACAAGCAGACTCATCTACTTCTGCCAAGGACATGCCAGCCACGGCCATCTAGAGACTAGAGGCACATGCCTTAAGCAATGATCTTGATTAATAGAACTATTTCTTGGCGCATAATCAAGAACTCTCTCCATATTTACACACACATTTATTTATTGTCAAGTGCTGCACTCCCTTGTCAAATCAATAAGTGCCTTGGTAATACAGGTAGCACGAATAATAATAGAAATAAGTTTGAGGCAAGTGCAACAAGCCTACACTTCAGCTCTTCCTCAGGGTAAACTGTGACCTGAAGCCTGAGCATTAAAAGTCATTATCCTCTATGAGAGGAACTTGACTTCCTATGCTCGGGGTTACATTTTTGGGCTGCTTTAATTCAGTAGAAGAGCAATGCTGGCAAGGCAAAGCATCAGCCCCAGAACATTGAAAATTTTATGCAGGGGTGTCAGTGAGAGTAACCACGTGAACAATCAAACAGATCGAAGTGCAGGCATGAGAAAACAAAAGGGTCAATCGCGTGAACATGGTGGACAAAGGGACAGAGAGGGCTAGGGTTGTGCCAAATTGACACGGAAAAGAGCAGGGAGAGTGCAAGTGAGAGAAACAGTGATTCCACAAGAGAGAGGCATATCATGTAAGCATACCTCCCAACTGTCCTGTTTTTAGAGGGACAGTCCCTCTTTTGACAGCTCAACCTGCAGTCCCTCTTTTGTACTGGAAAGTCAGGTTATTCTCTGCACTGAACAGCAAGAAAAAGAAACAACGTTTCTAACTTAGTTGGCTTTTGGCAGAGAGCCCAGAACAGCCACAGCAGCAAAGATACTTTTGTAACAATTTCTAGATAAGTAATTGTAACAATATAAGATAACAGGTCCCTTGGGAATAGTTAGACTCACAGCTTAAAGGGCAATTCACCTTCATTAGCAAAACTTTATCTGCAGATAGAAAAGCAGACAGATAATAGACAGACAGCCATTGGTACTCTTACGCACAATCATTCATGCAAATACTCCTTGCACTGTTGGAGAAAATACCAAGCCTCGTCACTGGAGAATGGTGCCAAATTTTACATATCACTGACGAAAGGTGGACTCCCCTCCAAGTAAACACACGTCCCTTTAAGTTGGAGACTGCCAGTTTGAGTCCTAGTGTCAGTTCTGTGTCACTATCTCCATGAGTACCAGCCACCACCATATACTGGAGACGATGAAGAGATATGCAGACGATATCACCCATGCCTGGCGCCAGCATGATACAATGCACATTTTATAGGACCAAGAATAATCCTACATTGTGGATGATTCGTTTAATATTACATTGCTGCCCTTATGGTCATTATGTAGCCCAAAAACTTCAACAGAATTAACTAACCATTTAATAGAGACACAATCTGCATATAGTTCTGACACCACCAAAATTAGTGCTGCCAATAGGAATGGCATATTTATTAGGTGGCCGTGTACCAGAGACGCAGAGATTCAAGTGTGTGTACATTTTGTGAGCTGAACCCTTGGCTGGTGTTTTACTTAATATATAAATACAGCATGTATAGTCATATCATTTCTCTGCATATAATTATTTACTTCCCCTTTAAAATGCCTGATGATGATGTCAGTGGATAAAAGGCCAGAGTTAATGACAGAATGTCAAAGTGTTTTTTTTTTCTGTGTAATCCAAGGTCTCGCATCTGTTCCATATAACGTATAAAAGGCCAAACTCTTTCCTCCCCCCCATGCAATTCTCTAACACATATACCCAGTTATTATATTTTGTGACCCTCGGACAAACTTGACTCAGGGAGGCTATGACAATACTTGTTCCATTCTCGGGAAAGAGAAAAAGTGCATTCATTCTCAATACAATAGGCATTTGTTTTACGTTGACCAAGATGGGTTATTATATTGTCAGCAGATTTCTTCCCTCCCTGCTGTTGGTGTGGTTGCTGGGAAACCCCAAATTCAGCCTGTCGTGGCAATATAAATCTCGCATCTCTCTGCAGCTTCTCTCTCTCCAGGCAACTGACTGTTCAGTTACGCTGAGGCTGCGAGATGTGAGGAATTTCATCAGTATGTTCATGCATTCCAATGCCCTGAACTATACGCTTCCCTCTTATAAAGGGAACCGTCTCTTCTGCAATATGGAAACAAGGGAAGAGCAGCACTGCCAACCACTGATGCAATCCTTAGGATATCAATTGTTATAAAGAATTCAAGGCCAAGCTCATCTGAAAATGTACTTCTAGACTAGAGCTTTCCCTCTGAGTGGCCACAATTATCTCCATACAGGGCTAACAGCTGTTTGCTCCCTATATGGAGATCACCATAGAGGGGGCCCCATTTGGCTTACTACACCTCCAATTAGGTCACACCTGTGTGGACATTTAGGCCTCACCTCCTTCTGATGTTAGGGGGATATAACACTAGGATGCCTGTGGAGGGTAGAAGGAGTTTGTGTCCAGCCTGCTAAAGAAACAATGGCAGCAACAGCACCCAATAGTATATATTATTTGATTATATACCCCTTACATATTTCCCAGCATTTTACAGACTTTATCCCTCACAATCTGTCCCTGCCCAGTGGAGCTTGCAGTCTTAAGTCCCTATGATATTCACACATGCTACAGTCAATACTATAAGGAGCAATGAAAGATAGTTAGGAGGTGCAAACTCCAAAAGAGGCTGCCTATTAAAGTCAGTAATATGGTACTGCACAAATGCCTCTTTTTGTGTAATTTTTGCAATGAAAACCACATTTGGTTGAAACATGTAGGGCAATCTCTAGTTACTGTATGATGTATGTATTGTTGTAAATAAAAATCCTTTTTTGTCATTACAGAGTATGCAATATTTTTCTTTATTTTGTGTAATATTATTATTAGGCACTCCGCAGCCGCTTCTGGGAGGTTGCTAGCCATGTCTAGTTATGCCCCTGGCCTACCTCTGGATCAACTAGCATTATGCAGGTTATACATAGACTTAACAGGTCGAACGTGATGGAATTGTGTCTTTTTTCAACTTAACTTACTATGTTACTATGTACAGTATTTCCCATGAACCATATGCTACAGTACACAATAATGTCCAACTACTGAGTTCAAAGGCTGGACAGTCTTAATATAATGTATATTAATACACTAGGGGCAGCTGTCATTTTGCTTGACTCGGCTGGGTCATTCTCTATAGACTTTTATAAAACAGAGCCCCTATGAGCATAAACAAGAGGTGTTATTCTACTATAGTACAGACTCATTCAGGTACAGAAAAATGGTGATATGTAAAGCAATATGGAACCTCCCACCCATGTGTATAAATAAAAATATACAGAGAAGGAATGTTCTGGGCACATAATAAGCTATACCCTCATACTGTACTGTCTAAGGGAATCAATATGGCAACTCCTCCCATATGTGTAAATACAAATATACACAGAAGGAATGTTCTGGGCACACAATAAGCTATACCCTCATACTGTACTGTCTAAGGGAAACAATATGGTAAATCTTACTCATATGTATAAATACAAATATACTGAAAAGGAATATTCTGGGCACACAATGAGCTATACCTTCATGCTGTACAGGCTAAGGGAAACAATATGGCACCTCTTACTCATATGTAGAAATACAAAATAAAGAGAAGGAATGTTCTGGGCACACGAGTATACCCTCATACTGTACTATTTTTGACAGGGAAATAATGGTGGGAAAATCCCATACATACTGAAGGCATTCATACACTTGTGTACAAATAAGATTACTCCCCCTTTGTAGTGGGAGAAAGAAAGGATCACTGTGCTTCTGACTTATTTATCAGGAGCCGGTGACTACTACTGTATGTACAGCCCAGAAACAGGCTTCCTCACATCAAAGGAAAATCCTCCCAGTACTTCAGATGGTGTATAAAGAGTGTTTGCACTGCACCCAATGCAAGCCCCATTCTACTCCAGACAGGCATGTAAAGAAGCTCCTAAGTGGAGCCTAAATGAATACAAATAAGGGGCATTGGAGAAAGACTAGTAAATTAATGGAATATGAACATCATAATCACATAGAAACGCAACAATAGGAGCAGTGCACTATATCTATAGATATAACAAAAATACATCCCTCTGCTCCATCTGGACTCGATTTTTTTTTTTTAATCCATGGATGGTCAGTGGAATGATTGGAAGAAAGTGGTGTATATGCAGGGATGTATATGCAGAAGAGATGGGGAACAATATAATACTAGATCATAAATATATTATAGACCATTATATTCATGTGTGAAGTGACAAAGGGCCCGTGTCAAGTACAGTTTACAATTTAATTGGCTGGGTAATTTACAGACTCAAATGGGAAGGTTTGTTCTCAATGCACCTGTGGGAGGATGGCTGCAGGTAGGTAGTCACTGGGGACTAGGAAACACAATAACCCCCTGGCTCACTGCTATTGGCTGACTCACAGCCACATAATCTGTGTGCAACAGGCAGGCGTTTGATTGCTCCTGTGCAGTCCCCTTACAGAGCACATAACTAATAAGCCATTAGAACACTATTGTTTTACTACTTGACTGGGAGGTCTGTATAAACAAAGAGGTCAAATGTCTGCTCATGAATAACCCATTGCCAAACAGTACAGGACTGGGAAAACACTTGTCCACCAGTAGCCGTCTGTGTGTGTTAATCATTATAATTGTGGGAGCAAACGGAGTTTTGGAGTATCTGGTCCCTCAGATACCGTTAAACAGCCCAGGGTGCTGGCGTCCTGCACTAGTTGATCTTTACAGGGGTTCATGTGTAGTAGGTAACAGCATCTTCACCTCAGGAAGGGTGGAAAACATGCTGATTATGATGCTACTAACCAACAGTCATTCTGGTAAGAGTGTGATACCTTTAAAGAGTTAAAGGGATTCTATCAATTTTTATCATGCTGTTTTTATTTCTAAATTACACTGCAAATAATGCAATCTACAATATATCCAATATTGTCCATATATTTGCATTTATAAATAAATGTGGGCACTGCCATACTGTGCGACAACATTAACAGCATTGTGTGTTTAGAACCACAAAGTGAGGCTTTCGTATTGAAGCCCGACAGCAAAATTCCTCTTAAGGCAAGCCATATGGTGCTACAACATCATACATATGGTGCTACTACATCATACATATGGTGCTACTACATCATACATATGCATACATGCGAAGGAATGTTCTATGGAATTCTAATGAATAAATGATTTTAAATTTAGATTTCTAGAAACAAGATTTGTGCCACTATCATTTTCTTTGCAAATTTGATTGCGTAACACCGTTAAAAGACTGGAACGTTGTGCTGGCAAAAGTTCCTAATATCTCTGATCTGAAGCTTTTCTCCTACTACAGCATTCAGTCTACCTTCTACATTCCAGCCCTGACTACCCTGTAGGAATGAACCTGTAACTGGGGGGGGCTATAATATTTTAAACAAGCAAACCTTACTCACCAGAGAGGTGTCTGTTGAATTACGATGAGCCCCTTGGAGTGCTGCCTAAAGGACCACAAAGATTTAACTGTTACTGATCTCTAACAAAGATGTCAACTCATCTGGATTCTACAGGCAGGGGAGAGAATGCGCTAAAGGCTATGGAAAATGTGACCACCATATGCCGGTTACCTCCAACAGCCCACGACTACACACACAGGGTAATTGGCACCTGATAGAACTGACAAAAGTGTGAGTTTGAGATAGGGACCTTAGACTGTAAGCTCCATTGGGGCAGGGAGTGATGAATAGTATCTATAAAGTTATTTGGGATAGGTGAGTGCGATATACATTAAGTCTTAAAAACGAACACTTACTGACATACCACAGTCTGATTTCCAAGCGTTGCAGAACTACAACTCCCAGAATGCCTCTACCAGGTTTATTAACAGAAAGATTCAGAAAGCTGTAGTACTGCCTCATGAGGAGCTGCCAATATTTGTCCTGTGTTAAGCAAGTTGTGAATTGCATTGCTATCTGCCAAACCGCAAGCATAAACTGATTTTCCACACTGATATGTGTTACAGAGATTAAGGAGCTTGAAGCCAACACTGAGACTTATTCACGGAGCTGAGCGTGAGGTGCCGAACATGCCCTGTCTGGGCTGGCTCTCTGTTCTGGGAGCTGGCATGGAACCTAGAAACATAGGGAACCGCTGGATAAACCTTTTGCCTGGGAATGTTTCCATAGCGAATGCTCTCCCAGTAGAGGAGCTAAGCACAATGCTCTTCTCATGCCCATCACTTACATGACTATTATGATAGTACTTTTAAGAGTCACTCCCACTCTGGGGAAGAGGCTCATCCTGCAGTTGTATTCATCTTGTTGACCTGATCATACCCATCCCAAGTGTCATTCTCTCATGGGCACCTACCACCAACTGTCAAATAGTCTAATACTAGATACCACTCCTCCTGACAAATTTTACACTGACATCAATGCTTTTAGCTTCTTTAAACTACAACTCTCAGTATGTCATGTGAATCATAGGCTAGCGAACAGTGCTGAGAATTGTAGTAGAACGAAGGAGGTAGGGACGCAGAGTAAATATTGCAGGCTTGGTATGGGAAATAGCCTGATTGATATATGACCACTTGTGTGCTTAGCGGACAGAGTATACCAAGGTTTGGCACTGTCTCAGTCAGTGTTTCCATGCTTACATTTGTAGCAATACTTAAAACCCATCCCATGCATCAGTATATCTTATTCTCTCTGTGAACCTACAAAAGCCCACCTAGCCACATCTCATAGATGCCCACATAGCCCAACAGCAGCACCGTGCATCTAAGGGTTCTTTAAAGCCTCTGATGTCAGAGCATCCATCCAGTAGATCCTTAAACATGACTGTCACTTGCTCATCTACAGGGGACTATTCTCAGCTGCTCAGTGCTCTTCCAATGCCCAAACTAAAGTTTTCTCATTCCCAACCCAAGCAGCGCGTCCAAGGGCCCCCCGGGAGTCACTCAATCTAAAGCCGGTTCCCTCTGCCCCTACAACTTGTACTCACCCCCTGGCGGCTGCTTTCAGTCGGAAGCCGGGGATTGATACCGGCTCCATCACGGCTACTTCATTCTCTCGGTCGGGGGTTTAGATCCATGGGAATGAGAGCACTAAGGGGCACCCTCTTATCCCACGTCCGACAGCGTCCGTGCCACTCACCCCCCTGGGACTTTACAGTCACCTAGAGAGGGGCGCGGGGGAAAGAGCTGGGGTGAGCAGGGACCCATTGCAGCCTAACTCCACCGCGGATCGCTCGGCACCCCCAGAGTTTGTGCTGCCCCTGCTGCTCGCGGCTTGTCCTCCCTGCTGGACCCGAGGCACAGGGAAAGGAAAGCTGCAGGGAAATGAACTCGATTTAAAGATCAATGCGTCCCGCGCTGCCCTGCCCTCTTGTGGACAAACATTGGTACTGCGCCTTAATCTGGATTTTGCCTCACAACTCGTAAAATCCTAACAAGCAGGGTTATTTCAGAGGGGAACTGGATGGATCGTAACCAGCACACAACGTTAACAAAAATCCCTGAAAATCCATCCAATTAGAATTCAATAATACCAACCACGAACAAAAAGAATTACACATATTATGTGGTTATACATGAGTGTATTAAGTGTTCTAGGGGATGGAGCCCCCAAAGACTTGCCTTATGGCAGAAAATGCAACATCTTTTGCAATATACAGTATATTCATTAAAAATGTTCAATGTTTTAAAGTTTTTTGAAAATGTCATTGAATGCAGGGTCTGCCTGGCCTTTTCCCTGCACCGTTGGTTCTGACTACTGAAACAATGCTGGTTAGTGAGGAAGCACACAAGGCATTATGGGAAATTAACTTTGGCTAGAGGAACACTGACTTCTGCTACATTGTTTCAAGAATCAGAACAGGACTGGACTTCAAAATAGGCCCTGCCATGGCTACTACACAAAGGCCCAAACAGCCCCCACCAGCCCACTTAATAGTCACTTTCTATGGCAACTTACAGCAGTCCCTCTGGCATTTGCAGGAACCCACAGATTGCCAGATCAGGCCTGATCAGAACCAAAGAATACAAATGCATTGCAATAAAAATGTCAAATTAGGTGACACCCCTGAAAACGTTATTGTATATTCAACAGGTGCATACAATTACATTTGGCATCTTTTTTTTTTGGGGGGTGGGGAGTTGATGAACACATCTGTCCCTATGCCCATTTACCCTATAAATCCCCCACTCAGAAAGATTCCAGTCTTTGTAGCAAATAGCATTCCTGGTTGTTTAGAAATAGGAATCCTGTTATCTGTCCCTGTACCAGCTGTTATCAAACTTCTAATGGAAAGCAGTATTATACATATGAATTATTCTTCCACAGCCACCATTAGGGTTGCCACCTTTTCTTGAAAAAAATACTGGTCTTCCTATATGTTTACCTTTTTTTTCCTATTAATAACATTGGGATCAACCATCAAAAATACCAGCCAGGCCGGTAAAATACCAACCAGGTGGCAACCCTAGTCACCATATTACAGTGACATTCCCCTTTCCTATCAGCCTCGCCCTTGTGGAAATTGCAGTGTGAAGTATTGATTCTAATAACAAAAAAAACTCAGCAGTGTGGCTGGAGAGTTGTATTGTTTCTATTCCTCCCCCTTTTGAGATCAGCCAGTCCTTATCACTATTACTGGCCTCATGGAGTACCTGGAGGAAACCAATGTAGTTAGGGGGAGAACGCTTGTCCCAGTAAATATCTGGGATTTTTCTACAGTTGTCCCTTATTCTTGTTTTCTGTGTTCTGTCCCCAGTTAATAACAGATGGACATCTTCTGTTTAATTTGCTTCCCTTTTAACATCTGGTGAAGGGGGGAGGGATAATTTTACAGTGGCTGTATATAAAAAATGTATATAAGAGAAAATGGGCACTAATTGGTTTAAGGCAGTTGTGTGTAGAAACTAATAATGCGCACGGACAACAAAGCCCTGGGGGGGGAAGGTAACAAAATAAAATAGTCCAAATACTCCGAAGGTCAAATACAAATGTTTGATACTCCAAGGGTTAAATGCAAATTATTGGACAATTCCAACAAATATTCCACGTGGGGCACTGTGTCCTTAATCTGCTGGTCCCAAGCAGGCATAGTCTACAAATAAACATAAAATTGTGTAAAATTGTATTAGAACCATTATTGAAATAAAGATCTAACGCACTTACAATTTAGCAGAGAATGATTGTTCCCAAGGGTAACAGATTTAACAGACTTTTTTTTGATGAACGATCATTCTCTGCTAAATTGTAAGTGAAATACATCTTTAATTCAATAATGTTGCAGATACAATTTTACGCGATTGGAGCGCGTCCATTCGTTAATGTTTATTAATGGCTGTATGTAGCCACAGGTTGTGTTTCCAATACATATGCAGGTAATTCACATTGTAGTCACCATATTAGATAAATTCCCCTCAAAGTTCCTTAGTTATTCGCTATTGCTGAATGCAGCAGGACATTGGACACAGGCCAGACTGACAGTTTGTTCGTGGCCAAAAAAGTGATGCCTGGTTACCCTACTCCTTGTTGTTCTTTCAATAAGTGCAGTACCTAAGACTGACTATAACAGGTACTATAGCCAGACCGTCTGCTTGCACTAGAAACCCAGAAGCCTGGTTGTTAGTGTAGTTTAAAGCACAGTAGGTGGAAAGATATTAGGCTGAGGGTTCATGCTTTTAGTTTCTAATTCATCTTTCTTAGACAATTTATATTGATGAACAAGTCAGTAGGTATAGGCATAAGACAGACACCTGCCTTTTCTATGGTATTGCAGGTACAGGATCCGTTATCTGGAAACCCGTTATCCGGAAAAGCTCCGAATTACGGAATGACCGTCTCCCATAGGCTCAATTATAAGGAAATAATCCAAATTTTGTTTTTTATATGCTTTTCTTTTTCTCTGTAGTAATAAAACAGTACCTTGTACTTGATCCCAACTAAGATATAATTAAACCTTACTGGGAACAAAACCAGCCTATTGGATTTATTTAATGTTTAAATTATTTTCTAGTAGACATAAGGTATGAAGATCCAAACATCAGAAAACCCCAGGTTCCCAGCATTCTGGATAACAGGTCCCATACCAGTATAATGTGACTGTAATTGCAGTTAGCAGTGATTTGTGATCCAAATATGGGATAGAGGCAAACGGGGGGAATACAGTCCATCGCATACACATTTCACGCATACCCAAACAGAGCCCTCTTTAAACCTCAGCCAAAATTCCTGTGCATGCAGCAGCAAAAAAAAAAGGAAAACATATAGTGGCATAAGGTTTCTGGAAATGCAAATTATAAAGCACTTTTCTCCAACTCAGGCCTATAGCTCTTCAATGTGATACAGATGCGCATGGTTCCTCTAAGAACACATATGACTGGGAGTTGCAAAGTGGCCCTGATTTGCAGGGGAGGTTACATTCCTTGATGATTTGTCCAAAGGATTTATGTTGGGCTCTAGGCTATGACATTAACTAACAGTAGCAATTGTGTTCTCCTATAGTAAAAATGTAATTCTTAGTGTATTCCTGTTCTGTATCCATATAAAGTGACATTTTCCAAAGAGGTCGCACATTTAAATGGAAACTAAAACCCCGGAATAAAAAATTATGCAAATGCTTATACAGGTATGGGATTTATTCTCTGGAAACCCTTTATCCAGACAGCTCTGAATTAAGGAAATGTTATCTCCCATAGACTCCATTTCATCCAAATTTTTAAAAAGTATTCAATTTTTCTCTATAACAACAAAATTGCACATTGAAGATCCAAATTACAGAACAATCAGTTAAGCCCCAGGTCCTGAGCATTCTGGTTAAAAGGTCCAATACCTGAACTTGAGTCATAAAGCTACAGTGACATTAAACAAGTGAAGATCTATGCTTCTGAATTTGCTCCTTGGAGCCTTAGATGTAATGTGTTTAATTTCCTGATTGGCTAGCAATTTCACTTTGCAAACTCAGCCCACAATTGGCTACCACAGGTGCCTAATGTATGTACATGAGCATTGAATTGCGTCCTTTAAGCATGCGCAGTGACATCACAGGAAGTGGGTTGGTCGTCAGCTGGATCATGCCACTGGCACAAAAGGAGGTAGGGCCTGCATAAACACAGGCTAAATATGTTACATCTTGAGCTCCAAGAAAACAAATTAGGGGATGATCTCTGTATTCTCATGGGGCTGCTGTATGTTTTGGCTAGTACAGCAATGCTGTTATTAAAAGGACACATGTTTGGGGATATTAGTTTCCTTTTTCTGTTCTAAAGGCACATGCTGTACAGTTTGTATAACACTGTGACTTTAAACTGTCAGAAGTGAACGCAAGCAGCACATTAATCAACAGCCTTAATCATGAGTGACACATTTGCCCTTGTGCTATTACCTTCTACACCTCACACTGATGGATGCTACAATTACCCACCTGAAATGCCATTCTGCGTGCCTTCAGAGCGTAAGTATTACACGGCAGAGCTCAGAGCACACAGCTGACAATGCCCAGAGGACATTTGTATTTAAAGCATTTGGCTGTCAATGACTAGCTCCCACTCCGGACAGTTCTGAATATTTGTCTATGCAGCCAGAAAAAGGCTATAATAACAGAAATGGCCCTGCAGCATGTTTATTTATTGTAGGAACAATAATGTATCTTTGTCCCAACATATGAATATTTCCATTTTTTTGACTGAGTAATCGGTGAGCAATTAAGGCTTCAGTGCAATATGGGGAAAAACAGAGAGGCTCTTTGTAACATTCCAGAGAGCGGCATGGAAAAAAACCTGGGATAACTGACAGCACTCCCCCAACTGACCGTATCCAGAACATTCGGTCCCAAGCTACTGGATATATGCAGTTATCTCCGATTCAGGTGGATTGCAGACCCTACTGGATAAATACCATGAAAGGTGTATTTTTCTTTCCATTTTATGTGGGTGACGTTCTGGGATGAAACAGGAAAATGTGCGCGCTTGCGTATAAGGGATGGACGTCACAATACGGAATTCCCAGCAACGCAGAAACTAGCCCTTGTGTCCAATATGGAGCATCTCCAGTAAACTTGCTACCCCTTAAACCACAGGTGGGAGGGGAATTCTTATCAGTGCATCAGATTCACTGCAATGGTTAAAGACCTACAAATGGTCTCACTACACACATCTGATATAAACAGCTCTCAGGTAAAGCGTCACCTCACCTCTGTTGCATATGCGAGTTCCCTATATCTATATGCCAATTGGATTCTGGAAGTTGTGGTTCAGCAACACCTAGAATGG
>CM044446.1:7294148-7306281 GCA_024363595.1 Xenopus borealis
AACCTAGGACTTATAAACCTAGCCTTGTCTTTTTAAATAGATGCAGTCAGTCAAAGAAGGGGTCTTTTCTCTTAAACCAGGTATCCGGTTTCAGAGCAAACATTTAACTAATAAGCAAAAATCCTGCCTTCGAAGGGAGGGTCCTCGTGGCACTGAGGAATACAAGGCGTACCAGTGTCTATACACAGAGCCAGCAAACATTAAGGAGCTGCAGCAGCAGGGGAAATACAAAGGGGGAAGCTTATCATAACAAAAGTACGGAAAGCAAACAGGTTCTCCAGGATGGGGGCCACAGAGAAGACAGAGGAAGGGCACACTGAGATTTCAAGGGGGTGCAAGAGGAAAGGAAATGGAGACAGTCGCAGGTAGAATAATAAGAGTATCCAATTCTGAATTCACAATTAGGTTGAAAGCCAGGAACATTATATAGCTGGCTCAAAACTGAGCACTGGCCCTGGGTACCAGATCTGCATATATTGCTGATCACAAGACTCTCTTTGTATACATCTCTGCAGATGTGAGAGAGATATTAAGCCAACAGAAAATCTCTGCAACATTCAGCTACAAAGGATTCATACTACAATCCAAATAGCATTTCTTAAAGATTTTTATTACCCTATCCAGGGCAATAAACGCTAATTAATGCAGTTAAGTATAAAAAAAAAACCATGATGGGGGGTTACTTTTCAGTGTAATATGTCCATTTATTGAGTAATAAACAGATCATGCACATAAATATCCTCTCATTTGAATATTTGCCTCATTTGGCTACTAGGTCAAATCGGGTGCAGGGACCAACTACTGCATCATACTAGGGTCACCAAGGATTTTCAAAGTTTCCCAATGGATACCTTGATGATTAGCAGCCTTTCAGCAGCCCCCCCCATAAGGGGGCCAATAACTAGCCAAATTAGCCAGCATGGTCACTCTGGGGCCCCTACAACTAAATTAACAGGGCCATATTCCCATGGGACCCTACTTCTTAGCCAACTGGTCACCTGGGCCTCCAGGGCCATGGGTAGGGTTGCCACCTGGCCAGCATTTTACATGTTCTGGCCGGTAAAAATGTTGCTTGATACCAATGTTATCTATAGGGGAAAACCATAAAAATATAGTCACCTGGGCCTCCGGGGGCCATGGGTAGGGTTGCCACCTGGCCTTCATTTTACCGGCCTGGCCGGTAGGAATATTGCTTGATGCCAATATTATCTATAGGTTAAAACCATAAAAATACAGGCCGGTATACCTGGCCGGTAGAAATATTGCTTGATGCCAATATTATCTGAGCCTCCAGGGCCATAGGTAGGGTTGCCACCCGGTAGTCATTTTACATGTTCTGGCCGATAAAAATGTTGCTTGATACCAATGTTATCTATAGGGGAAAACCATAAAAATATAGTCACCTGGGCCTCCAGGGCCATGGGTAGGGTTGCCACCTGGTCTTCATTTTATATTGCTTGATGCCAATATTATCTATAGGTTAAAACCATAAAAATACAGGCCGGTATACCTGGCCGGTAAAAATGTTGCTTGATGGCAATGTTATCTGGGCCTCCAGGGCCATGGGTAGGGTTGCCATCTGGCCGGCATTTTGGTGACACACCGAGTTGGCAGCTTATTGGCCCGTGTGTGTGGGGTCTTCCAACAGTTTCCATCTGGCCAAGAGTTGGCCAGATGTCGATAGGGGTAAAAATCCTGTAAAATAGTGGACTGCATATATTTGTTGATGTGGTCCCACAATCTGACCGTCCGTTATGATCCGATCATTGGGCCCTACGGCCCACGATCGGATCAGCTCAATATCGCTCACCTCAATGGGGGCATATTGGGGAGAGATCCACTTGTTTGGTGAAATCACCAAACGAGCGGATCTATATGTGTATGGCCACCTTTAGACTGATTGGTGTGTTTCATCCAACATTACATTTTAGTACTTGGATTCTAAACCTATGTTAAGGCCACAAAAATGGCTCGCTATGATGTTCAGAGTGGCCCCACCACGGACCCCAGAAATAATGTGAAATATCTTCCAACATTAACAAAAAGAAATCATAATAAGGAGCACAAGAAAATAGTTGAGAAACACTGTTATAGTAGAAGCTTGAACAAAGTAATAAAGGAGGGAAGGAGTGAGAAAGGAAGAAAAAAAAGGCATTGGGATTTAAGTGGATAAAGAGAGACACAGATTGGATGTGCTTCATCCATTGTGGCTGGGTTATTTTGGTTCCTGTTAGGAGATCATAGTATGGAGAGTATGGAAATTTCCCTATGCAGTAAGGTTAGTCTGAAACCATCCTGCATAGAGTGCTCTCTGGCATGTGACTGTTCTGTCATTGAGGCTCTGGAGACCAGCACAGTGCTTCTAGAACACTAAAGCTACCTCTTGACATGATTCTCTAACTGACACCAGGAATTTTCTTCCAGCATATTTTAAGTCTATATACAGTATCCCTTGCAGGACATATAGAATAAAACACTACTCTCTAAGAAATAAGGTTTCAAAATTGTCAACAATGGGGACAGTCCAATAGATTTGATGGCCATCCTGACAATTCTGCCCACTCAGTTCCTGTGAAAATAGCCCCCACCAACTTCATAATCCTCTTCCATTGACAAGACCTCAAAAAAATCTAGATGGAGGTGGCAGCCTGCTTTGTAAAGCACTGTTAAAGAGCTGCAGCACTGTACAGCACATAAAAGTACTATATATATATATATATATCTTATAACTCAGGCCTCAGGTGGAGTCATCCTGCTAGACTTTTCCTCTACTCAAACCCAAACACCACCAGCTAAGGCCCAAGTTGAACCCATCAGAATCTCTCTCCTGTGACAAGATTTCCAAAACATTACAGAACAGCGAGAGGTGGGATCTAAATATCAACATTTGGAGACCAAGTCTCTGCCAATTCAGCAACAACTTCATGCTGTAAGAAATGAGAACAAATACTGGGAGAACAAGTTTTGTATAAAAACCTATCTGTAAGCTTATCTGGATCACACCTACATCTATTTCTACTAACTGAACAGCAGAGCCATGCTTACAGCTTCAAGAGAGAAAATACCTATAATGGAAGAAATCCCCTTTGTAAAGATTTCTATCCTGCAGTCCCAAAAAGAACAGCAACTTTAATGTGTAAATATACAGATGCTACACACCCTACCTACAGAATGTTCTACCAATCACAATGAAGGGTTCAGGGTTGAGGTGCAAATGTTTTCCACACCAGCACATGGCTTTATCAAAGTGGTCCACAAAAGGCTTTGCCAGCAGAAAGCCCTAAGTGTTAACTTTAATCTAGCAAACCTGAACTTTGATACTCTTATGGCTCAGTAAACTACAGTTGACTCCACTGCAGCTTATCAAAAATCCAAAGGGGAAGAGAGGTCCTCATGTTTTTCCCATTCCAGTAACACAGGGAACTTCTTTCTTACTCCATTTGCATACTTGATAAACAATCAAAGGGTACAGTGGCCCTATGGAATTGTAAGGGTGCCTGCTAATCCCTGCCGGCGTCGAGGTTGGCGTGCGTCAAAGTCGGCGCGCGTCAAAGTCGGCGCGCGTGCGTCGTGACGCCATCACGCCTGCGTCCGTTTTGGCACCAATTGGGGCCTATTTAAGGAGATTTCTGGACTGTGGACATTGCCCGATTATAGGTCCTCATCTGTGGTTCCTGGGTGCGCTTATCTTGCTTTTCTACTGAAGACTTCTTGTGTATGACCCTGCTTTGTTACTGGACTATTGAACCTCTTCTGCCTGAACCGAACCTCTTGCCTGGATTACGTTTACGACTTGTGCCTGACCCCTGCCTGTACCGCGACTACTCGGACTGCTGTTTCCTCCTTGGTCCACATTCCACAACAGAGCTCCAGCCCTTACAGGAATATCCTAAACCCTTTAATTTAGACATCAACATATAGTAATATAGGAAGTAATATAGAAACTTAGGTAAAACAAAATGCACTTAGGTTGTAATCTTAATAAATCACCTTTGGGACATAGGTATGGGTAGAGTACTGGCAGACGAGGAGAACTGATGGCCACAGTTAAATCTGCGCTACTGGAGTGTTCACGCAAGGCAACTTTGTTGGACGTAGACCTCAGAGACAGTATACTCATGATGTTACAACAAAAACAGACTACAGACTATAATAGAACCAGTCTTAAACTTTTCTCTGACATCCCAACAATAATAGATGACACAAAGTGTTTACTGAGAGTGCTGTCTGACAACACCCCTCTTTGCTTAAATCTTAGGTGGTCCATTAAAGCAGTGCATTTGAGCAGTAGCAGAAATGAGTATGAAGGAACTCACAGAGTACTGGAAAAATAATGCAGACTCTACTTTCCACAGTAGAAGCTTTTAGACTGTTCAAAGGCACCAACAATGGAGATCTCTCTTCTTAGCAATGTGGACAGCAAGAAATCAGTCTAAACATCCCATGCAGGAGGAAACCCCTTTGGAGAACAGTCCAGCTAAATGAATGTCTCTTAGAAGCATCTTACCAACAAGAATTCTCTGTTGTATCATTCTCAGGAATATTTAGACCAAGGCAAGGGAGGATCAAATACACAGAAAATATAATCTATGAGTCATTGCCCCTGACCCATACCCATTTGAGATACAATGTAAATCGAAAATACTTCCCTATAATAGCAACTTGCAATCATAACTCAAATTCTCCTTACTATCTCCTAGTATAAGATAGGAACTAGGAAACACCCACTGAAGACTCTTTAGACATTACAAACATTAACTTGTAGGCATCCTAAAATCATTTTGTGACAGCATACTCCACATGGGGAGCCCTGATCTTCGACCTTTCAGAGAAAGATTGGGCTGAAGCAAGAGGGAAATGGGCTTCTTCCCTTACTTCCTCTAGGAACAAGTTAGTCCATTAGTTCAGCACTGTATAAACATTCAGGATTAAAAAGTAATGGGGAGACATAGGGGGAAATTCACCAAAGCGCAAAGGGTCTAACGCTAGCGCTAATTTGCCAGCGTGACGTCATTTTGCAACTTCACGAATTCACTAACACCGACTCTGGTCGAATTTTCGCTAGCGAAGTAGATAGACTAGCGCAACTTCACACCCTTAGGCCAGGCGAAGTTGCGCACTGACGAAGGATCGTAATTACGCAAATTCACTAAGATCAAAATTTTCCTGAATGTTACCACTTTCGTTAGACTTTACTTCACCTGGTCAGACCTGGCGAAGTTCAATACAATAGATAGGAGTTTGAAAAAAAGTCCCAAAAAAAACGCTGGCGTGTTTTAGTCTGAAAAAGATCGATTTTTTGGGGGGGTCACCCTCCTTCCCCCTACATTTCCTACATATGGCAACACAACTATACAGGGGGCACATGTAGGGCAATAGGACAACTTTATTTTATTTATTAAAGGTTTCCTGGGCTTGTGTAGTGGAATGTAGTGGCTGTAACATATACTTCTATTATACCGTAACTGTGCTTTGCCTGGCGAACGAACGGTAGCGCTACTTCGCTAACATTTGCTGCCCTGAGCGCAAATTAGCATCTTAGTGAATTTGCGTAGTGCTGGTGAAAATTCGCCTGGCGAAGTGCAGAGAACGTTAGCAAAGCCAACGCTAGCGAATTTTCGCATCTTAGTGAATTTCCCCCATAGAGACAACCCTTATTCTATATGTAGAATCCATGGAGCCAACATTCTTCATAAGTCTCACATCCTGTTCCTCAATTTCTAGTTACTGTTCTGTTAATACATAGCTCCTAGCCAATAATTTGGGTATCCCAGAAAATTGGAATGGTTTTGTTCTGTGCCAGAAAAAAATTGCTTTACGTCAAACTGGGGTTGGAAGAACATGGGAAATGGGTTTTAAAAGGGATGTTCATCCCCTTTAGAAATTAATAATTTAAACGCTTCCACAGGCAGAAAATGTAATTAATTTATTAAATTAAATTATTATTAAACTGTGGCAACATTTACTTTACTGTACCATTTTAAACAAATAAGATTTAACTATAAAAAAAAAACTGAAGTGTTGTAACAGTAATCGTGC
Source organism: Xenopus borealis (assembly GCA_024363595.1). Lineage (NCBI taxonomy): Eukaryota > Metazoa > Chordata > Amphibia > Anura > Pipidae > Xenopus > Xenopus borealis. The sequence goes on from CM044446.1 coordinate 7,300,188, forward strand.
TCCATGAAGCATACAAGCGATGTACTCTATAATGCAAACTGAATATCAACCCTTGATATCTAAGGTTCATTAGATAGATATGCATTAAAGGAGAATGAAAGGTGTAATCACTGGGAAATGGCAAATATTAGGCAAAAATCATTGACATAATCGCTTACTCCAGACCCAAATCAGTATTCTCTATTTATTAGCAGAATTTGCTCCATTTTTTACTATGGTCTTGGGCCAGCTGCACATGAACAACAGAGAAAATAAAGAGACATTGAAACATTTTGTGCATTAAGCTACTAAAAATTGCCCTCCATTTAAACATATATTGTGATATAGGAGAAGTGGTATGAAACAAGAGGTGAAGAGGCTATGAGAAACAATGTATGGGATGGGCAAGATCAGGCGACAGCAAAGTGAGAGTTGGCCTTGGCAGTATAGCATAGAAAGAGCAGAATGAGTTGTATAAGTAGGGCAGTTGAATTTGATATGGACTGGAATAGAAGGCCAGTAGAGTTAAAGCTGTCAATTATTTTATGATAAATTGAATTTGTTGGCATTTAGTTTGATAAATGGCTTCCTACTTTTTAGATTTAGGTAGATGGGATATGAGAAGTGAGAGTGTTTTTCACTTCCTGAGATGATTTGTATATAAAATTACTGCACCTAATTGATGCTCACTACAAGCTCCAAAAAAAACAGGCTTCTGCAGTCAACCATATTCTATTACATGATAGACTATACAGAGCTCAGATGCATTACTCCACCAAGTGATGGAACTCGTTTTCATTTTTCTCTACTTAGTAGCACATATGGCAACCAGCTCTTACGAATGCTAAGATAGAAACTATGTAGGCCTAACAAGGACAGAAGCTCTACGAGGTATCCAGACTTTTCATTGGTCTATATGGTCTTTTAATAAGTAGTCTGAAGAAGAAGTGTCATTTAGCAGCTATCACACCACAATATAAAGGTACGATACCTCATTCATCTTTGCTGGTTCCCATTATTCTTTGAACTGGTGGTATATCAGGGTCTCCACTGGAGCAGCATTACTCCTGCAGAAAAGTAAATAGAACTGATGAAAGTAAATGCATACTGGGATACTTATGCTATTGCATGCAAATGAGTAAGAAGCTATTTGCTCAATCAATTTTAGTAGCCTTAGGGTCCTGTCACACGGGGAGCTTTATTGACTGATGGGAAGTCTCTTTTCCCTCTCGGGCACAAAAGTGCCTGACAATAGCTGTCACTTCTCATTAGTTGGAATTGTTGCATGTAAAATAAATTACATGTAGTGATCCTGAGTAATCACCAGAAAATGCAAAAGGAGGCATTTTTAAGCGATGTTTGCCGCATGCAATGCTTTTTTTTACATGTGACGATTCCAACTAATGTGATGGGGCAGGTATTGTTGGACCCTTCATCATCCAAGGAAGAGGAGATTTCCTACCAGTGATGAAGTGCCCCATGTGACAATGCCCTTAAAGGAATGGCTTTCCAATGTGTCTGGAAGCTGGTGCTGGGAAGAAAAACAAGCATAAAATGAATAACTACTTATAGTAAATAGTTGCTTTGATCTTTGGTATGTCACAGGCTTAAAGGGGACCCAATGTTTGAAAAAAATGCTGCTCTTTCATTAACATATGATTACATTTTAACCTTTACAGATAATTATGGTATTAGATCTTTCTCGTTTTAACAGCCTGGGGAAGAATGGTTTTAGTGGTTATTTACAGAAGAGTCTGCTGTTTAGGAAGAATGCAATGTTAAATAGGTTGTGTACAACTGCTCAAAAACATTATTTGCCATACCGGATATATTAAAGGAGAACACCACCCAAAAACTTTGATTGCTATGAAAAGCTGGCTGTTTATATTCTCTTTTGGTTTTGACTGCCGATTAACAGGCCTGTTCTTTGTTTCAAGAGTTAGAAACCTAACAGCAAGAGATAAATAAATACTAATTTTAATAACAATCACATTGGCACATTAAATTGTTTTATTGGTTTGTATTCCAAAGTAGCTTCGAATTACAATTTCTATTATTAAGAGTTGTAGTGGCGTTGCTCTTTAAGTTCTCTAAAAAAGTCATAATATTTGCATGTGTGTAATTGACACAGCAATACTGTTTTTGTCCAAGTCACCTAGCGATAGATTTACACATTTTGCCTGCATTATTAGGAACCCCCTAAGGGTGCTTCCCTGAACACCAGAAATAAATATTTTTGGGTTAATTGGTTTATCCTTTTCATTTCTTTGTGTTTGCTTCTACAGACTCCACAGCAAAGGGTCAAAATGGACTTTACTACAAATAGGTAAATCTTTGTTCCTAGTAATCCTGGAGTATTTAAATGGATCTAATACCTGTGTGACCAGTTTCCTACCAGGCATGTTTCTTTAGGGACAGGCAGTATTGATCTATGTAGTAGTGTTAGAAAAATAATACTCACAGTACATAAATTTGAAGGGCTTCTATAGTAATAATGAAACAACAGAGGCCAGATCAGTGCCATCATATACAAGACATAGTATAGTGTAGTGTACAGCTGAAAGACTACAAGCATTATGTATAAAGTTGGCTTCATGTCTAGAACCCACAGCAATGAACTATAAAACAGATCTTCATAGTCTACTGTTTAAAAGCAAACTGCATTAGAACTTTTCTAATAATTTAATGGAGCACACCTATGGTAATGCTGATAGGTCCAAACAATGCTACGTTGCTAAGTACATTAGCAATACATGCCAAGAAAATATCCATGGAACCATGGAAATTCTCTTATCTTCTATACTTCAGTAATCAAGGAAGCAGTTGTGGGTGGACAGGTGCACTGTGGGCAAAAACTGTATGGCACTTTGCTCCAGAGATCTATGACTGTCTCTGCATATGGGTACAAAAACTGTATGCCAGTTGCATGTTCTGCAAGAGGTGCAAGGAAGGAGTGATAAGTGAAGCAAGGTGATCCAAAATCCTGCACTAAACGTCTATTCGGGGCACATATTAACACACCGATCATCAGAACTCACTTGCATATTTTTTGTCTGTTCTTTGAGAAAGGGCACAGTTTTGGAGGCTTTAGCACTTGCAGCGTCTCAAGACACCGGCACAAGAGTATAATATAGTGATACATGTGGTGTGTAAAATAGACTCACCAGTGTAAAGAAGAGGCACAGGGGCTCTGTCTTGATTCTACAACAGACACGCAAAAAGAGCATCCTTGGGACCAGGCTTGTAAAACCAAAGTTTATTTATTGCAGCACACAGACAGCTAACAGTCTAACTCATTTCTTGCTTCACTTAGCAATTACTCATATGGGTGCCTTCTACAGTACCTGATAGCTGTTGCGGGTCACTTCCCCCTGACATAAATAGGAAACCCCCCTGCACAGTCAATTAGTTCATGAAAAGCAAACTGGCCTTTCATTCGATAATAATCAAGGGTCCTAAGTGATCTGCAATGCATTCCATCCATGTCAATTAGTAGTGGGTAATCAAAAGCCCCTGGGTGCCATTACCACTGATGTTAATTAGTAGGGTAGAGATAATGGCACTGCCTGATTATATTCCAGGTGTATTCATTTTTTCATTCTGCTACAACCAATAGGGTAGTTTGCTCTCACAGCAAGACACTAAATTCACAGTATAACCCAACATGCTTTACTGAACACTTTTAAAAAATATAATGAAACTAGATAATTGCCCATCAAGCAAAAGTCAGACAACTTAAAGGAAAAATATACCCCCAAAATGAATACTTGAGCAACAGATAGTTTATATCAAATTAAGGGGCATATTAAAGAATCTTCCAAAACTGGAATATATATTTAAGTAAATATTACCCTTTACATCTCTTGCCTTGAACCACCATTTGCGATGGTCTGTGTGCTGCCTCAGAGATCACCTGACCAGAAATATTTTAACTCTAACTGTAACAGGAAGATGTGTGGAAGCAAAAGACAGAACTCTGTCTGTTAATTGGATGATGTGACCTATAGTTTGTTTGGTATGTTTGTGTGCACTGTGAATCATACGATCCCAGGAGGGTGTCCTTATTTTTTTTAAAGGGCCATTTTCTATTTATGATTACCCAATGGCACATGCTACTAAAAAGTATATTATTATGAAAATGGTTTATTTACATGAAGCAGGTTTTACATGAGTTGTTTTATGCAATATCTTTTTATAGAGACCTACATTGTTCGGGGGGTATAGATTTCCTTTAACACACAATACTCTAAAGGCCCTCTCTTATGTCCAAGGGGTTAATGAGAGGCAGGCGCCCTGGAAGCAGACAGGTAAACCTGCTTGTTTTCCTTCCCTTGTGCTAATGGCCTTTTCCCATCCTATAAAACACCCGTCTGGATACAGTGCTCTGTCTGTACTTAGTTACAGGTTTTCTTTGATGGGCCTGTATCTAAGAAGGGACTATTAGCCTTCCTGCGGGTGTTGCTGCTAATATCTGTAATTTTGTGGCTATTAGGTTGACTTTGATTAACTCTATAATTTGCAGAGACAGCCTTCCCTTGTGTTTTAAGACCAAGAGGGTGGTCTCCTCCATTCTGGCCATGTACAAGCACCAAGATCTACGTTTAGGAGAGACTTGGGGAATGACAGCTGGCAGCACTTTCCAGGTGTCTGAGGTTTGCGGAAAATCATGGGATTGCTTAGAAGTGTACAAAGGAGTGCCAAAACATACACCATGCAAACACCTTCTGTGCTATTGCACATAGAAATGCACAGAATGCCAATGGGGGTCTTGGGTGTGCCTCTATACAAAGCCTCTTCAGCCTTTATGAGGTCTATTAGGGCATGAACCTGATTAGGATCTCTGTTATACGTGTCTTATTCAAATGTGCATTCAATTACTTATTTAAATGTAATTATAACTCTACACCAAGTTATATCTGTATAGGATAAGAATATAACTAGGTGACCAGATTTGGATAATTGTGTTCCCAGTTGCTTAGGAAGACAATGTCCCTTTGGGCTTCATGACTAATTACAACCCATAGGAGGCTTTAGTCTGTCCACTCAAATGACAATGGCAGTTTAAGCAAAGCTAAAGCTGTAAACAGATCTAAAATGTTAGGAGGTAAAAAACATAATGAATATGATGAATAAGGGGGATTAAAATTAAAGAATTGTGACCCAACAGCCCCAGAAATAACAAAGAAACCCTCATTTACAAATGTGGATATAGGTTAAAAGTTCAATATTTGGATGAAAATTGTCATGTTTTTTTACCCACAGTGATTTTCCCAGAATTCCAGCATAAGTGTGGGTACATGCTAAATTGCAAGCACCCCCCTTCTCGCTCTCTTCTTCTGACCTGTATGGCAAGCAAAAAGCTTTAAGATAAGAGATCACTTCCCTGTATTTCACTACATACACAGATTATTACATTGGAGTAGAAGACCTAGTTTTTATTATAGCGTTGTAGCTTATTTGCGCCAAAGTTTTTAACCTGTTTCAAAAACAGCCACCCACCTATTCATAGTCAAGTTGATTGTTTTCATTGGAGGTTTAGCAAATACAGAAAAATACAAAGCAAAAAGCAAACAAGCAAGTTTTAAATAAAAATAGCAAACGTCTGTACATTTTCATTTATTTGGCTGTTTGTGTGTGGGTGTGGCTTGTACAAGATGGGTTCAAAGTTTTCTCACAGTTTGGTAACGGAACTCAAGGCCCTATGTTTCCTCAGTGAGTGATGTTAGTGAGTCACGGGAGACTCACTGATTCCCACAGACATCTGTACAATGTCATCACAAAGACGATGACTAAAAAGTAACACCTGGGCTGCTAAGGTTTTCCATATTTATATGGTCCATGAAGTTTTTTTTTTAGTTCTTTTACTGCAGACCCCACCAGCTCCACTGGAATTATTATTCCACTTTCAATACAGCATTGCTATATGATTCCAGTATTTATTCCATGCTCGCACTCATACAGGGCAAATAAGCTCCTAACTACACTTGGTACCATGTATTTTAAATTGAAAATGGCTGTTCTATATTTTGTGGCTACAGGACTGTTGCAAGTCCTGTAATTTCTTTTTATGAGAAGGTAAGCAGGGACCTGGATTCTGGGATGGCAGTGGATGTGA
>CM044446.1:7409577-7422075 GCA_024363595.1 Xenopus borealis
ACTGCCAGGTTATGAAGCACCAAGTGTGTCAGGGCCCTTAGTATTACATCCATTGTATTTTATATTGTTTATCTGTTTTTTGCTATGGTGGAACTTCACTACAGGTGTAAACTTGACAAATTACCTGAAAATGTTGTGAAAAGAAGTAAGCTGCACAAGTAATGTTGCCACATTAGAGGGATTAATAATGTCCTGGGAAGGCTCAGTTGAATAGGCTGAATGAGAAGTGTGTCTCATGGAACCTATCACTGCAGGGTTAATCTACTGCTCTGGATCAGTTTTGACAGTATAGCCTGGGGACTCATGGGCTGCCTATTCATATTAAAGTTATGTTGATGCTAAAACAGCCAATGGATTTATGAGCAAGTGTTACGGAGTTGTCCCCTAGGGTGAAACAGCACTGTACATCTTCCAGTGGAGAAGAAACATTGGAAGAAATTGACTTGTGCATAGGACGAAACACATTTATTGGATATATTGGTGTAATTAGAGCCCCAGACGTAAAAAACTGCATTTATATATTGTGCAGCACTTACTGTATTTTTATCTTGTTCCTTCCACTCATCTCCTTCCTTTTAATATACATCTCTTTAATGTGACACTCCTCGCTGTGACACTGCACAGAGTTCTTCCAGCAGAGTTTTCGGGCCTCTTGTTCTGAGGACTGCAAAGGACAGCAAAGAGAGGTAACGCAGTTCCTTTTCTATCCTCTAGGGGTGTGTTAATATCCAGTTGAATAATTGCACACTATACAGTATATATGTAAATCTGTCAGTGTTACTTTAAAAGCCATTTAGGGTGCATGCAGCCTATCAGACTGAGGTGTTTGGGGCATTTCCTATTTGCTCTGCTAGATATACCTGAAAGCTAAGCTCTATGGTTGATTAGGGTGAGATGTGCAGAATATGTACTTACTGTTATGGATATTCCTGGACCGGTTATTAAAAATGATGCAACGTGAGTAACGGGCACAGTAATGATTTTATAGGCATAATAAGTGCGTCTCTAAACCTATATGAATGAACGGACATAGTAGCATCAGCCTAATAATAAGAATGTTGTTGCATGAATGTAACTTCATATAGAGACCATTCCATGTGGTTTAGTTTTTCTTTCTGTTGCAGTTGGTTCTGTTAATATTGGATTCGTCAGTAACCCCATCTGAAAACAGATGCTCTGTAAGGCTACACATTCATTGTTATGGATATTTTTATTACTCATCTTTCTATTCAGGCCCTCTCCTATTCTTATACCAGTCTTGTATCCAAATCAATGCATAGTTGCTAGGATAAATTGAACCCTAGCAACCAGACTTCTGAAATGGCAAACTGGAGAGCTGCTGAGTAAAAAGCCAAATAACTCAAGAACCACAAATAATAAAAAATGAAAATTGTCTCAGAATATCACTCTCTACATCATACTAAAAAGTAATTCAAAGGTGAACAACACCTGAAAAGCCAAGTGGGCATTAAGAAATATATACAGTAATACAAAGCAAAAGCTTGACCCGATCAAGTACAACCTTGGTGTAAACAGTAAATTGCCAGTGGGCAGACTGGGGCTCATTTATAAACTGGGAAAAATTGCTCCTGAGCAGTAACATGGCAGCCAATCAGATGATTGCTTTCACTATCCTACATGATTGGTTGCTATGGGTTACTGCCCAGGTGCAAATTTGCCCAGTGCTTATAAATGCCCAGTACAGTAATACCTTCTACTGCATGCTTGAAAGCTGCCTACAATAGCTTAGCTTTCAGAGCATCCATATATGTTGATTTTAATGAAAATTTCAGAGTTTATATAACCCTAAATTTAGAGATATACATAGGTTTCTGCTCTACTTTATGGTACCTGGTGTCCTGCAGATTTGTTAGGGAAAGACTGTTCTATTAATTGACAAATAGCAGGTGTTCAATCCAGTCTTGCATTATGGTTAATATCTTACATACACAAGCAAAATGCATAGATTATCACTATGGGTCGCAGCCTCTTGAAGTGCTTTTTTCCCACCAGACTGGAATGTACAGAGCATCAATTCAATCATACAGTATATCCCCCATTAAATTAAGAGAACTATAGTACCCTTCTTATAAGCTGTATATTAGCCAGAGAGAAGAATGGTGAGTTGCAGAGATTTCAAATAGCTTACTCTCTCTTCAAAGGCATGAATCATTTAAATTGGGAAATTAAATAAATACAATAAGTTGAATGTTACTATTATAGAAATAATGTGCCCCTGTTTAAAAGGCAGCTGATGCTAAAGCAAAGTGACAGGTGAGGTAGGTATGGTACAATCAATGCTGGAAACTTCAATATGCCGATTGCTGCTTTGTTCCAGCCTGTTTCTTTTTCCTCTCGGAGGCTCAACACTGATGTGTCGTGCGTGTTTGCCTTTGTCCTTCAGAAAAACTGCGTGCAGTTCTCGGTTACATCATTGGCACGATGGCAGGCGTTGTGTGTTTGTTCTACAAAACCTTGTGATGACAAAATATGAATAATTTGCTGTGTAACCAGGCATTCACGTGGTGTATTCAGACTACACACCTCAGTCAACTTGAGTGGGTAAACCGGAGTCCAGTCTGAGTCAGGCCAAAACCAGAAATGCGACCCAAGTCAAGCCCCCCAACCTCATACCACCCTGCTCCCCATTAGGCAACTCTCCTCACGCCGCTTGGAATTTAATGATGCTGATCCTCGTGTGGAGGGTAGAGTTAGAGTAGGCAGTACGGGTATATTTGTAGGGGGTCCTCCTTGCATCCCACCATACACCATTGCACCCTAAGCATATACCTCTTCTGCCTCTGGCATAAACAAATGTAGGTAGAAAAGTTAGCGGAGCTCACCCTTGTGAACTTGCTTCAATCCAGTTTAATCGCGGCGTATTGCTGACCAAAGGATTCGAAGGATAGTAATCACTTTTTCATGGTGAAAACGTGGCTTTTTTTCAACACAATTAGTGAGTACACACAGCAGTGGTGGGTGGTTAAACTAACGCGTTTCGTGCCCTCAGAGTCAGCACTTCATCAGAACACTGTATGAGTAGCAGCAGGGCTGCCATCAGTAATAATGGGCCATATTGGAAAAAAAGAAAAAATTGTCTGGGGCCACACATGAAATATACAAATAGTTTTGATTTGTAAGAGTAAAGAAAATGCACAGTAAAGAACTACAATTCCAGTTGGATAACCAGATAGAGCTATACACTGGAATATAGGACACCTGGATATTAAATATAATTATATTATATTATTATTACTACTATTACTAACCGGGCAATGGGCAGAGTCCCCCCCCATGCCCCCGCCTACTCCTATATCCTTTGCAACATGAAGTTTCTTCAGGAACCAAGGGGTTTCAAGCTGGGCCGCATTCCTATCCATCCTTCGACACCCCCGATATACAGGTATGGGACCTGTTATCCAGAACGGACCTGCGGTTTTCCGGATAAGGCATCTACACGTAAATTTGAATCTCTATAATTGAAGTCTACTAATAAATGCTTTTTTTTTTACTGCTTAAAACATTACAACAATTGTCAATGCAGTTACAGATGTAGTAAATCAATTAGATAAAAACAGTGAACAAATATTCAAATAGTAGGCATACATGCATTTGTGGCATTCCGTTAAAGAGTGTGGACACTACAGTCATGCTACAGGGTTACACAGTAAGAGGGACCGAGGAGGCCCTTCCTAAAGTAGAATTGGATGATCATTTGATAGTGACCTAGTTGCAAAATAAGTAGTAAATTGAAAGCACTTTAAAATTGATTGTTGATTGTTTTTGTCTAATGTGTCAATAAAACGCTCCCCTAATTATTCATTTAAACATTAATTAAGCCCAACGGCATTGTTTCGCCTCCAATAAGGATTATTTATATCTCAGTTAAGATCAAGTTCGAGGTGCTGTTATATTACAGAGAAAAAGGAAATCATTTTTGAAGGTCTGGATAACAGATCGTATACCTGTAGTGCCTTAAAGAAATATGGTAATTGCCTGGTGTAAATGTAAAACATTCAGTGTCCATCTTTGTTACTTGTCAACTGAAGTATACAGTTTTATCACCTATCAATCTGCATTATAAATCAAGATATATTTATTCACCTAGACATTATCCCCCGTATTTGGCTAAACATGGTGGTCAGTGCAGAGTGATGGGCTGCAGACTATGGGCCTATGTTTCCTGAGGTCCACAGCTAAAGAGATGTTCTAATAACCCCAGTCAATAACTGAACATGACCTGATCATATATAAGTTTTGGTGCCAATTGTTTTGTTCCTATTCACTGTAAAACTGCCTGTATATGGATACTTTAGATAAGATGTATATAAATAGGCACAACGTTTGGTACAGCATTCACAAAAATAGTCCTTTCTTAAACAGTAAGGCTTAGGTCAGACGGGGAGATTCGGGGGCGATCCATCGCCTGGCGACTTCTCACCGCGACGGATCGCCCCTGAATCTCCCCGAATAGCTAGGCACCGATGTGCACCGGCGAGGCTTAAAAACGCCTGTGCTTGTTCACATGGAGTGGTGCGATTTTAAAAATCGCTCAAAATTGCCTGGTGAGGCAACGAGAAGTCGCCAGGCGACAGATCTCCCCCGAATCTCCCCGTCTGGCCTTAGCCTAAAATCCACATCAGATTCCAGCTGCAAGTGATTCCAGTTGCAAGTGACACACAACTGACCTGAGGCAGGATGAAATTAGATTCCCTTGTTTTCTATTGGGCGCCATAGACTAAAAGTTGGAGTACAGACTGCCCTGCTATAATCTATCTTTAGCCTGTAAAAGTAGTCAACTACAAAAGCACATACAAACTGTTACTCTCCAGTATAGAGAGTTTAGATACTGTAATAAAAAATTACTATAAAGGCTGATCATGTTTCTCTAGTACAGGTATGGGACTCATTATACAGAAACCTGTTATCCAGAAAGCTCTGAATTAATGAGCTAATTACTAAGGCAATCTCACATCCACTGAACTCATCCACATTTTTAAAAATGATTTCACTTTTCTCTGTAATTATAAAACAGTAGCTTGTACTTGATCCAAACTAGGATATAAGTAATCCTTAGGGCAAGGCCAGACGTGGCGTTTTTACGATGCGTTTTTTAAAAACGCTCGGTCGAACGTAAATACGCACACTGAAACCCCATGCGACTGTCAACATGTGTTTTTCACGCACGTAGGTTTCTTTTCCCAACTTCTCATTGTTCTCATTGAGAATCTGGACGCCATATTTAAAATACACTGCGTATTTACCCAAAGTGTGGTTTCAAGCATGCAGATACCATAGAGTCTATTGATTTGGTAGTTTCTTGACGTATTGGTGTTTCTGCTAAAAAAAAAACACCAATACTGGCGTCCTGTGGCGGATTTCTGTTAGCAAGCGCCCTGTGTGAATTGCCATAATGCGTTTTCCATTAGTGGTAGTGCAGTTTATACGTATGTATGTCAGATGGAGCTTTTTAAAAAACACACGTCTGGCCTTGCCCTTATTGGAAAGAAAAAAAAGTCTATTGGGTTTATTTAACATTGTTTACATGGTTTTCTAGCAGACTTACGTTATGAAGATCCAAATTATGCAAAGATCTATTACCTGGAAACCCCAGGTCAGGAGACTTCTGATAATAGGTCCCATACCTGTACTGTGGTTTCCAATTTGTGGTGCTGCCTCTCTAGTGGAGCCTGGAGCAGTGGCAGAGCGATTCTGAAGGCCAGGTGGGGGTGAGCTTTGGGGAGAATGAATTTGCTCTACAAGATACACATCCGAAATCTCAGCTTTCAGGAGACTTGTATTTTTTTTAACCATGTCTGATAAACCAATAATCCCCTAAATATAACCTTGATATAAGCTTAGGGGTGAGTCCTGACCAAAGACTTGGCCTTCAAATGGATTGTTCAACTGACAGTAGAGTGACACACTGATATAGTACATAGAACACTTACTTTTGCACAGAACTACAGTGCCACAGAGTATGCATTACACAGCTACTCTGAAGTACAGTTATATCTTGGCAGGAGCTTGATGCTCTGTAGTATACAAGACCAGAGATACAGTACTGTGTTTCTTATATGTTTATCCATATTGCTTTGCAATGTACAGAAACATAAGGGACGTGACCTCACGCTAATGCTCCATATATTGTGTGACTGGGGTCTCAATGAAATGGATTCTTTACCCTAAGCCTTTGTACAGATCCACCTCTCCTGTCTATTTCTGCTACAGAATAATTCAACAGGACTGTGTGTGATGTAATTCTTCAGTGATGATAATGCCACAAGACTGCCCTACAAATGTCTGCATTTAAACCCATAATGCCCAGTGTGACATACACATACAGTAGCCTCAATTACAGTTGTAATCAGCGCCGCATTTACATAGCGGGCCCCCCTAGGCCCACTGCCATTCGTCGCCCCATACTCTTTATACGCAAATTTTCATCATCAGGACTGCAGCAATGGGGATTGGCGCATGGGAAATTTAAAAAACGATTGTATCTCCTGTGTATCCCCAGTGTTTATGAACCAATGTGGGTGTGCCTGGGTAGTATGCCGCCCCCTAAAATCCTACCACCCTAGGCCCGGGCCTAGGCGGCCTTTCCACAAATCAGGGCCTGGTTGTAATAAGTTTACATTCCCTGGCACAATTTATGATTTCTTAACCATTTTCAGAGAATATGAATGATAACACAAAAACTTTTCTTTCACTCATGGTTAGTGGTTGGTTGAAGCCATTTATTGTGAAGCAACAGTGTTTATTCTTTTTAAATCATAATCACTACACAAACTACCCAAGTGACCCTGATCAAACGTTTACACACCCCAGTTATTAATACCATGTATTGTCCCCTTTAACATCAATGACAGCTTGAAGTCTTTTGTGATCGTTGTGGATGAGGCTCTTTATCTTCTCAGACAAAGTTAAAGCTGCCCATTTCTTCCTGGCAAAAAGCCTCCAGTAGTGATTATGATTTTAAAAAGAGTAACAACTGTATATGGAACTGGATGACGCAGACAAGATTTGTGCATAGCTAGTACCCTACGGCTTGAATGCAAGATACAGAGCCATTGCAGTAATACTAAACCCTGCAGTACATAGGTTCTTGCACATAACCGTTGTGGGATCTATTTCCTGTAAAGCTACACAAGATCTTTAAAGTGTGTTCAGCTAATTTACATCCATAGATGACAGTCTTTTTAAACACAGTTGCACTAGATTGGTCTGTGCACACGGAGTGGATTTTGGCACAGGAATGCTAATATATATAGTACAAGCCTGTGCCTGTCAATTCACACAGATGGGTGTGGAAGGCAGTGAATTGCCATTTCTCTACTGGAGTAGCCATTAGCCTGAAAGTCTGCTCTACACCTGCCGAAAAAATATCTTTGGAGGGGCACTGAACACCCACTCCCCATCCCACCGCTTATGTCCCTTGCATCCCCTGCTCCATGCTGCCCAAAGGTAGGAGTGCAGCTTGGTGGAAGGGTTAAATTAATAGAACCATTTTCCTCTTATAATGAAAGTTCAATTCCACAAATCCAAAGTGGGGGATCTGGCTATTTTCGAAGTGAAAAAAAAAATAATATCCCCTATCTGTCTATAATATCCTCTAATATACAGGTAAGGGACCTGTTATCCAGAATGAATGGGACCTGGGGCTTTCCGGATAACAGATCTTTCTGTAATTTGGATCTTCTTATCTCAAGTCTACTAGAAAATCACATAAACATTAAATAAACCCAATAGGCTGGTTTTACTTCCGATAAGGATTCGTTATATCTTAGCTGGGATCAAGTACAAACTACTGTTTTATAACTAAAGAGGAAAACATTTTTTTTTAAATAAAATGGAGTCTATGGGAGAAAGCCTTTCCGTAATTTAAAGCTTTCTGGATAAAGGGTTTTCGGGTAATGGATCTTATACCTGTACTTGTAAAGAGCAATCAAATAGCATGCTTACTGTAAACCCTAGCTACCACTTGCTGCCCTCATTTGACATTCTTACAGTACATTTTGGGATACAGTCGTTATGGTTACTGGTGCAGAATGGGTAACAGGGGTTAAAAGTTTTTGAACTACAACTCCCAGCATACCATTGACAGCCACATACATTTACCACACCTTGTGTATTGTTCCCTTCCTCTTAGATTGTAAGCTCCTTCTGCACAGAGCCTTCCTCACCTTTTTTGAGTATTGAGTGTGATGTATGTAACTGCATAGGTTGTATGTATATAATACATGTGGTTTAGTTGTTTAAACACATTTACTTTACAGCACTACGAAATATATTGGCAATATATAAATACATGTTAATTTTATATATCTATCTATCTATCTATATATATATATATATATATATGTTCCACTCTGATACCGGCACTCTCGATAACTGCGGTAAAGGTGCCTGCGTGCAGAGACAGCAAAATAAACCAAATCTATCCAGGAGAATCCCCACTCACAGGTCTTGCTAACTAAAATTTACGTTTTTATTTTTAAACACGGACTGACGTTTCGGCCGACCCAAAACGTCAGTCCGTGTTTAAGAATAAAAACTTAAATTTTAATTAGTAAGACCTGTGAGTGCGGATTCTTCTGGATAGATTTATATATATATTTATTTATTATTGGTACCTGATATGTAGCCGTAGCAGGTTAATGTGATTCCACTTGGCTCAGCTGAGAGCATCATTTCCCTATCTGTCCTTCAGCACTTCCTTGTTGTGTGACTGCCACCCATTGCTTACCCCTCCCTGCCTTCCCTCGCTCGCACATTGAAATGCAGCTCACATCTTAGCAGCCTGATGTCCTTTACAGGCTCTGATATGGTGAGATGTCCCATTCCCACAATGCACTGCACTAGTCAGCTATATATAGAGACAGAAATAAGCAGGGCAGCTGACGGACGATACTAAGCCCTCTCCTCTCTGCCCCTGCACAAGACAGGTCAGTATGCCAGCACAACCAAGGGAATGATGGGTTATTTTTTTCTGCTTCATTTACTACAACCAGTGCTAACACACCTCTACGATTTTAGTTAATAATAATCATATCATTATCATCATATGATAATTGCCTGCTATTTACCAAGAGTTTAGTAGTTATGGCCAGACTATGAGATGGATTTATTACTTGCATGTATGTTATAAGTCTATAACCTGTTGCTATATTTCCATACACTGGCTAGGACAGGAGACTGCCGGGATCCCACTGAGCTCTGCAAAGAGTAAATGTCCTTTAAGTTTGATCACTAGGGGTAATGGACAGCGGCCTTCTTATATCTACCAACACATTAAAGGGGTGGTTCACCTTTAAGTTAACTTTTAGTATGTTATAGAATGGCTAATTCTAAGCAACTTTTCAATAGGGATGCACCGAATCGACTATTTTGGATAATAGCGTGACGAAAAGTCACATGATTTTTTGGATTCGGATTCAGTTCGGCCAGGCACAAGGATTCGCCGAATCCTGCTGAAAATGGCCAAATCCTGGCCGAATACCGAACCGAATCCTGGATTCGGTGCATCCCTACTTTTCAATTGATTTTCATTATTTATAGTTTTTTTTAATGATTTGCCTTCTTCTGACTCCTTCCAGCTTCCAAATGGTGGGTCACTGACCCCAATCTAAAAATAAAATGCTCTGTAAGGCTACATACACATTTACGCTACTTTTTATTACTCATCTTTCTATTTAGGCCTATCCTATTCATATTCCAGTCTCTTATTCAAATCAGTGTATACTTGCAAAGGTAACGTGCAGTAACGTAACTAGAAGGGGGGGCGGGCCATGGTGCGGGACATGCAGTCGGGCCCCCCTCCGTACGCAATTCTGAGGCCGGAAATCAGAAGCATACAAGCTGCCATGGGGCCCCCAGGGGGTGCAGGCCCTTGCCCAAATGTATCCCCTGCTCCCCCGGGTGTTCTGCTACTGGTAATGTGGACCCTAGTGACCACATTGCTAAAATTCCAAACTGGAGAGCTGCTGAATAAAAAGCTTAATAATTTAAAACCCACAAATAATCGGAAAAAAAAAACAATGAAAACCAATAGCAAATTTTCTTAGAATATCACTCTCTACATCATACTAAAGTTAATTGAAAGGTGAACAACCCCTTTAACTCCATGTTAATATGTTCATAATCGGTAATTAAATAATAGTACCAAATGCGAATCGTAGCAGCTTTTTATAGCTTTACATCCACACACAGTGCTTGCTACCTGCTCATTGGTTACTATGGGTTACTAGACCTGCAGCAAACTTTGCACCTGTTGCATTAGACTATAAGGTTTTATTATAAAAAGTTACACATACTCGTTAAATTTAAAAAGCAAGCTCATACCCCGAAAGTCTTCTTTGGGATCTGAGCCACATTTTATAAAAGCGCCCCTTTAT
Source organism: Xenopus borealis (assembly GCA_024363595.1). Taxonomy (NCBI): domain Eukaryota; kingdom Metazoa; phylum Chordata; class Amphibia; order Anura; family Pipidae; genus Xenopus; species Xenopus borealis. The sequence goes on from CM044446.1 coordinate 7,419,975, forward strand.
CTCTTGTTACCCCAATAAACTTTTTTTCCACTGCTTTGGGTACTCCTACTGAGGGGTGCCATTTGTTGACCTAAATCAATTGCTACAACCTTGTGTTTTATAACAATTGTTGCTTCCAGGTGGGTGGAAGTTGGCAGAAATGTGTTTGGCAACTGTTCCTTTATATGGAAGAAATTGACGAAATATTTAAACAAACTCTGTGCCTCAAGAGAACAAAAAGCAGGCGAGAAAGTTCGTCAAATAGGTGAAACAGTTCATATATTGTAACATCAGGAGATTGATACTTTTTTTAAAAAAAAATAGAGTTTATGAAGCACTAAGTTTTCTTAGAAAACATTACTTTCCCATTAGACTTGTACTTGGAAGCTGTGTTATATAAAGCGCAGCCCGGAATAGTTTGCAGGAAACTTATCTTTAACAACCCAGGGATTCCAAGCAAGCATACATTATATCGATCGCTTAACATTGTAATCTGAGTATTCACTCGCACGACTGCTGTGCGTACGCCTTTGTGTTGCACTGGCAGGTTTTATGTCTTTTTTTTACTGCCACGTGAAGAATCAGATAATTCCTCATCAGTGTTGTTTCAGCAGATGTGTGTGTCCTGTTCTTAGAAGTTACACACACACTGCATAGGGTCATTGATTAAACATTGAATACATTTTGGCAATACATTCAAGATAAATTCCCCTGACAGCCAATCCTGTGATGATTCTGAAAGTTTTTGGAAAGTCAATGCTGCACAGGTTTTTGTTAAAAGTAAACTGTAGCTTGTTTGCCAGGTATTAGATATTCAATCACTTATATATGTGTGTGTGCTTGCCTGGTAGGTTAAATGACACTTGAGTTTAATGACAATTGTTTGTAGGACTGTGGTAGGGAAAATAGATTGTTTGCTCCTGCATCGATGCGTGTGATGTGATATAGTATAGTAGGGGACATAAGAATGTCTTATTTTTTGTGCTGAATGCTTATATGCCTTACTAGATGATCCAAAATGCTCATCTTCATGCCCAAGTTCATGATTCGGACCATGGATCAATAGAAATTTGTTGGTACAATAATATACAGTAGTTATGTATGTAACCTTGGTATATGTTAAGAGTGGCCCTGGCTGTACAACTGTACACCAATGTAGGGGAGCTTGAATCCAAAGGCATTAAGCCCACTGCAAAATCAGCCACCCACCACCCTACTGTTGCACAGAAGGCCCTCTTAGGTTTCTGGTAATCTTTTACGAAGAAGCTTGATTTTTATACTTTTCATTTAAAACGAAATGTTGCCCTTGGGTGCTGCAATTCCATAGTCCTATAGTACTAAAAGAGTGGATATTGTCTTCCTAAAAAAAAGCCAAGGCAGAAGGCAGCACTTATGGCGTTTCGATTTTCTGTAATCACCCGAAGTTTCCTCACGAGGCAAATTCGGGCGATTCTGGAAATCGAAGCACCACGAGTGCATTGGCGCTGGCGTTTCTTCATTCAAGCAGGCGGTGGGCAGGGAGCAGGCAGTTCGGGGAGATTGTCACCTCGTAGAAGAGGCGATGAATCGCCAGGTGACTAAATCTCCCCGAATCTGCCTGTATGTCACAACCCTTATAGCGCTGGAGAGAGTTAATTAGCAAGTCCCCCTCTCCAAAGGAAATATTTCCTATAAAAATATAATTATTGGCTCTTCTACAGGAATTTATTAGAGCAATTCATTGTAACTGAGGCAGAACATGAGATTAGCTGGCCTTTCTAGGAGACACAGGCTGCTTTTAGTGCATAGATATCAGACGGTATCACCTTACTTGTGTCACATTTTCACTTGCCGAGTATCATATGGCATGGGCCATGTGAACACCTTATCTGATACTGTATATTATCTCTGTTGTGCAGTTTCACCGTCTTGCGGACAAGTAAAAGTACCTGTACAGCTAAGCAAGGGTCCTTTTGTTCACTTACAGTATGTTAATGACATATGTCTTACAATGAGGTTGGACCCAGTACTAACAGATTTTATATAGCATTTTATATAGCATTCTATTGCTTACAAAGCCTATTTTTAGTAATGTACTGCTGATTAGGTCTCATCCGGGAGTAGGGTTGCCACCTTTTCTTGA
>CM044446.1:7438578-7449267 GCA_024363595.1 Xenopus borealis
TGCTTTATAATTTGCAACGGCCCCTAAGCTTAGCTTCTCAGCAGCTGCTGAGAACCCACTGAGCATGTGAGCCCCTGTGACAAGTATGAAGTCCTGGATCATTGCTCCTATTGACAAGCTAAAAGTTTAGGCTGGTGTAATAAATACAGTATATAAAATATGGCATTTGTAGCCATATTCATTCTTAGGGATTAGTTCTCCTTTAAGACCTGAATTTCTTACTAATGCAGAGAGTGTGCTGAATTTCCCCTGGAAAGGTGAGTGTGGGGGCAGGGGTAGGGGCAGCATTAAAGTCACCTCAAGTAGGAGGAGGGGGGGGTCTAGAATCGCCCCTGGCCTGGAAGGTGCAGCTTCATATGTGTCAAGGAAGACCCAACCCACTGACATACTAAAGAGCAGAAAGCCAGTAAGAAATACTAAAAAAAATAATAAAAACATCTAACAACTGCAAACTAGGACTAGTTACTGTAAAACTGGGTGGAAACATGGATTTCTCTTCCATCTTGCACCTGTAGAATAACATTTAATATTTTTTTCTTTTGCAGATAAACTTAAAAACAGCAAAATCATCTTTGTGGTGGGTAAGTGTTGGCTGTGCATACTGCTGAATAACTCCATTTTAAGTATCCAAAGGAAAAAAACTCTAGAAACTGTGCAGAGCGATTTTCTGAGCATTGCTAACATAATGAATCTGAAACTAGGGATGCACCAAATTAGGATGTGACTACCCCAACCGAACCCTAAGAAAACCTGTAATATTGCTGCATGTGCCAATACCATTTTTTCATACGCAAATTAGAGTTCCGTCTATGACACGTTTGCCCATGAAATTTTTAAATGTCACCTTAGACTACATTTTGGCTGTCCAAGTGGAGGGCCACAGGCAGAGCGAGTTGTTTTTTATGGCTCACATTTAACCGAAGCCCAGTGGCGTAACTACCAGGGGTGCAGAGGGTGCAACTGCACCAGGGCCCCCATCCCCTTGGGGCCCTTTGGAGCCACGAAAATGGTTATGGCAGGTGGTTATCTAGAGAGAGATTTTGCTGCACACATGCCATGATTTATAGAGGTAAGGGCCCGACAGGGGGCCCAGGTGCCCATCCTGTACCAGGGCCCACCAGGGAGTAGTTACGCCACTGCCGAAGCCTCCATAGACTCTTTTGTATGTAACATCAATTTAATATAATTTTGCCCTCAAACACTTGGAGGCACATTTATCACGGGGTCGAATTCAGAATTCATGTGATTTTTTTTTTTTTTTAATTCGAATTACTGAAATCAATAAAAACAACTTTTTTTTTAACTTCAAACTCAATTCGAGTTTTTGCTCCAAAAGGAAGGCTGCAGATACCTCCAAACTGATCCCTGGACCTCTCCCATTGACTTAGGACCCTTACACATGGGCGTTCAACCTGCGCTCCCCTGCGTTCCATTTTGCTGCGTTCAGCCGCAGGGGAGCGCAGGCCTAGTCGCACGCAATTCTTTTTAATGAGGTTGTGCCCACCAGGAGCTGCGTCCCAACCTGTGTTCGGCGCTTACGCGCATCTGGTGGGTTCAACCTCGTTCAAAAGAATTGCGTGCGTCTAGGCCTGCGCTCCCCTGTGGCTGAGCGCAGAAAACGCAACACAGGGTAGCGAAGGTACGAATGCCCATGTGTAAGGGCCCTTAAACAGTAATCCGGCAGTTTTTAGGTGACAAATAGTTGAATTTGAATTCTTAAAGGGCCAGAGTATGAAAGATCTTGAAAATCGAATTAAAATTTTTAAAAGAAACTCAAACTGAATTTGGATAATTCCATAGTTGAATGACAGTTTTGCAGTGGCGTAACTACTCGCTGGTGGGCCCTGGTGCAGGATTGGCACCCGGGCCCCCCTATTGGGCTCTCCCCCTATGAGTTGGAGTTCTTCTAGCCTCTCCAGTGGCCCCCGAGAGGGAGTGGGCCCTGGTGCAATTGCACCCCCTGCTCCCCTGGTAGTTACGCCACTGCAGTTTTGACCATAATTCTAAATTCCACTCTTGAAAAATCTACCCCTTGGTTTGAAAAATAACGGTCCCTCTGCATGTAAAAATCTGAACTGCACTGGACTTTAGCAGATCAAGGCAGAGCCAAAGATTCCCATACTTTCCCCTAGATGGCAAACTCGGACTTGAGTTAAAGGAAAGTGATACCCTCAAAATTAATACTTGAGCAACAGGGTTTTACATATGAGCTGTTTTAGGCAATATCTGTTTATAGAGACCTACATTGTTCGGGGGGTTGTAGTTTTACTTTAAGTGTATACCGAATCCTGATGATCCAAGAAATTAACCATATCCGTGTGTCAGATGCACTCAACGAAAGTATTCCAATATTAAACAATGCTTATTATAATTAAACCAGCCGGATGGCTTTATATAATAACAATACAAATGTCTGTTATCTGGAACATGTTATATAACTGTATTGTGTTGGTGTAATCATAGGTGGTCCAGGCTCTGGCAAAGGGACACAATGTGAGAAAATTGTCCACCAATATGGATACACTCACCTGTCTACTGGAGACCTGCTGAGAGCAGAGGTATCCTCTGGATCAGAACGAGGGAAGCATCTGTCTGCCATCATGGAGAAAGGAGAGCTGGTACCATTGGTAAGTGGTTTGTATGTGTAATAAAGTTAAGCCTCAGATCAGCATCTACAGTAGGGTCTGTAATATATCGGAGAAAGTTAGAACAGCATAGATCCTTAAGACTTTCCAATACTCTCATGTTAAAGGGAAACTCTGCCTAAAAATAGTTTTCTGCATAGTGAAAAATTGCAACAATTAAACATTTTAATTGCCACTGAAAGCAGTATTTATCCAGTTTTTGGTTCGCTGGTTCTGACTGGGAACAGAAGTAAGCTGCCCTGTTAATCAACCAGCTTCTGCTACATTGCTTTAGAAGTCAGAAACTACAGACAGACAGAAAGACAGATTTGGGAGTAGTAGCTCTGCTCTCAATCGCCTTTGAGAAACATGTTGTGTGCCTTCTATGCTTTCTCTCAGCCTCCTATAGTATACAGACAGATGTGCTTTTAATAACAAATCTATTTATAATGAAAATGTGTAATCATTTTAAAGGACAAGTCAACCCCCAAAAATAAAAAAAATTGCCTAATAAAAGAAAACAGAATTCAAAGCAACTTTGCAATATACATTCATTATCATTTTTCTTTGTGGTTATTAAGTTATTTGTATATGTATTGCTATTTAATGCAATGTCTGTCTGTCCCTCTCTAGTCTCTGTCCTGGTGGCTCACTGTTGATAGAATGTAACACAGGGCAGTGGATTAATAGACCTATGTTTGCTGGGGAACCAATAGCAATTATATTCGAAAATAACTTTAAAAGCACTGAACATTTTTAATAAATGTTCATTGGAAAGTTTGTTAGAATTATGTTTTCTTTCATTAGGCAAATTTTTATTATGGGTTTAACTTGCCCTTTAAATGGAAAGCTGCTTGGAAATCACGTAGTTTTGAGTTTATCACGTTAAAAAATACATTGGCAAATGCCTCTTAGGCTCATGGCACATACAACACGCATCCATTCATCTATGTTTTTTGTTTCAAATGAGGACATGTACATATCCTTATAAGGAAGAAAATCAAACAAAATTAGAATTTTTTTTTATAATACAGTGGGTCCTGTTTTTTAGACAAACAGGATTATTATAGGTATGGTGCCGGCATTACAAGTAGCTAGAAGCATTATAACAATGACATCACATAAGAATAATTGGAAACTCCATTTCCAGACAAAGAAACAATAGGGAGGAAAGTGCTAAATGCAGATTAAATGGGGACAGAAGATAAGGCATTGCATAATGTGAGCGGGCAGAAATCTGTTTATTTGAATATCCAGGGCTAGTGGGTGCTGCAAGGTACAGTAGTTTGTCATGTAGGTGGAAAATGCAAAGTTTTCCAGAGTGTTTCCCCTGTAATTCCTGTATCATTGAGGCCTGAGATCAACACAGTTGCGCTTGCACTTTGATGTTAATATCATGCAAATATGATGAAAATTTTGCAGTTTGTTCAGAATTCAGCAAGTGACTTCTATTTGAGGCTTTGTGGGACCCATGGAGCATAAGTCTGTTTTGGAGGTGGTGGTAACTCCAAGGCTCCTCTGTGTACAATTTTTTTTACAACTGAGCTTGTAAATGACCCCTTATATGTCCACACAATCATTCATCACAGAGGCCCTCTTGCACTGTAGCTGATGCAAGTGTAAGGTCACTTCACTCTAGTTACTCCCTAAATCCAGCCCACTTGTGGCTTAATAATTATTTTAAGACAGCTGCGGATACACAGAGACTGCAAATAAGGACTATTCTGGTAAAATGTAATTCATTCCATAGCCCATTAAAGGAGAAGGCCAAACGTTAGGCACCCCCAAGTGATTGTATCTACCTACCTGAAACCCCGGAAGTAGATCTTTCCGTGGTGCTCACACATATAACCCCAGGCCGGTGCAGATTTCTGCTGATAGGAGCACCGGCCTGGGGTTTCAGGGAATAGATACATACAATCACTTGGGGGTGCCTAACGTTTGGCAACCCCAAGTGCCTCCGGCATTTCCTTCTCCTTTAAAGAGATTATACAGGATTTCCATCTGTCCCTTTCCCAGAGGAGCTTACAATCTAAGGTTCCTATCACATTCACAATTTATGGTGAATTTGTTCAGGAGTCCATTACCCTGCCTGTATATTTTTTGGAGTGTGGCACAAAGCCAAAATACCTGGAGCACACCCACGCACACACAAAGAGAACACAACAGGTAGTGCTCTGGCTGGAATTGAACCAAGGACTCCAGTCCTCCCAACAGTCCTGTCTGTAATTGGTTGGCTATGAATACTGAAAGATGTAGTTGATCGACATCAGTTTTTTCCTTATGTTAACAGCCTGCTTTCGTTCCCTAGGACACAGTTCTGGACATGCTGAAAGAAGCCATGATTGCCAAAGCAGACACCTCCAAGGGATACCTCATAGATGGTTACCCTCGGGAGGTCAAGCAAGGAGAAGAATTTGAGAAGAAGGTAGGTACATTGTAGTCTGAAAGCTCACTTTTGCATTGTCTTCTATCATTAGTCTTTGCTAGGTTACATGGGGATTCATACATGGGGGAATTAAAGGATCTTGACTTTGTAGTTCTTTTTTTGTTCTGTAATTTCACATGGTATGCACAATGCAAAACTTGACAATTAGAAGATACTGTGGTGTAAGACCAGTGATCCCCAACCAGTAGCTCACGAGCAACATGTTGCTCTCCAACCCCTTGGATGTTGCTCCCAGTGGCCTCAAAGCAGGTGCTTATTTTTGAATTACTGGCTTAGAGGCAAGTTTTGGTTGTATAAAAAACAGATGTCCTGCCAAACATTCTCTCCTGTAGGCTGCCAGTTCATATAGGGGCTACCAAAAAGCCAATCAGAGATCTTATTTGACATCCCCATGGACTTTTTCATGCTTGTGTTGCTCTCCAACTCTTTTTTAAATTTAAATGTGGCTCACGAGCAAAAAAGGTTGGGGACCCCTGTGTTAGACTCTTCTGGAGATCAGTGTTGTATACAGTGATTATTTCTTACTGAAATGTATCTTACCATTACTTTTTTCATGTGAAAGTCTGAGAACATGGTTTATATTATACACAGTACAACACTTCCTGGTATGACCACTACAGGGAGCAGTCACATTGTTTATCTCACTTAGATGGACTTGACAGCAGCATTTCTCTGCAGTTCTTGACAAATCCCTTGATAAGGTCAGGGTAAATAGGACCATGGTCATGGTGCATTGGACAATGAAGGGTGAAAGTAGGCACTGGTGTTCCCCACTCTTGGAATGCTTAGCTATAACTTCTGCATGCGTCTCGCTCCACACTAGCCAAATAATCCTGGCCATTCCCATCTATATCATCTGACTGCTTAAGTTATCGTATAAGGTGAAGAAGTGCTTTAATCTTCTACTTGGCCCAGTCCTTAACATCCAAGGACTCCTAAACTAGGCTTTTAGGCACTGGCTTAAAAGAAGAGGCAATGAACCTTGCTTAAATCCAAAAAAATGGGACAGCCACTGGTTGATATAGGTGTTGAGGGACCATGGGCTTTAATTGCCCATGTGCCAACGTCTGTATTTAGGTCTGGTCCTCCCATAGGCAGATAATGTATTCTGTAAAGATGTCAGGATTAGTGAGCAGATTAGAGTCTGTTGACACCACGGGGGAAATTAATTGAAGCTCGAACGTTAGTTTCTTTTTAATTTGAATAAAATCGAAATTCGAATAGTATCTTATTTAAGAAAAAAATAAGAATATTTTAAAAGAATATTACCAGCCAGAAAACTTGAATCGGATTTGAATCAAATTCGACTAAACTTTTTCTCCAAAAAAACTCAAATGTCAGGAAGGCTAGTACCATCTTCAAATGGGCCACTGGATCTCTGCCATTGACTTCTACATGAACTCAGCAAGTGGTGAATAGTCGAATTCAAATTGTTCCCAGGGTCCAGGTATGAAAAATCTCGAATTTGAGTTTGGATTATTGCCGACTCCCTTTTTGTGCATTTTGACCAAAAATCCAACTCGAAAGTTTGAATGACCAACTCAACCTTAATAGATCTGCCCCCATGTGTCTTTCCTTTTTTTTCGATTAAATTACATTTTCATTTTGGCAAAAATGAACAACATGCTGTGCTGTGTTAACTTAATCACATTTACAGTCTTATAACCGGCGTGTCCTGAATATTTGAAAATAATGCAGAAGAACATGGAGCAATTTTAAATGAATGAGTTTTTGTTGCATAAAATGTAATTATCTGTTTAATTGTATTTCTCTACTCCTGGCTCTGACTTTTGAAACAATGTAGCAGAAGACTACATATCAACAGATATGGAGAAGACTTCTACTTCTAAGCTGATGCAAAAATACATACTGTGAGGCAATAGTAGCCATTTAAAGGGAAAACACTAAAATGTTCTCCCCCCCCCCATACAGATGTGTTAAGATATATCTTATTTTCCTGTTGTGTCTTGCTTACTTTGGAATTCTTCCTATATTTTCTGTATTCCTCTGTTATCATTGATGCGTCAGTCTTTCGCATTGCGTCCTTTGTTTTCAACAAGACTCACAAGGGAAATAGTGGATTCTCTTCTCACATTCTGAGATAAAAGTTGTTTAGTAGATTGAAAGCATATTGCCCTGTTACACATGTCTTGTCCTATTTTCATTACTAGTGAATCCCACAGGACAATTCCCATCCTTGTCTTTCCAAGAATTTGTATGTTTTTAGGGGATTTTTTTCGCATGCTCATCCATCTAGAGATGCCAAACAGTCAACAGTAAAGGAAAACCGGTGGTCTATTGTATTACCATAGTTCTAATCAACTAAAGGAATGTGTGGTTCTTACTCTATAACTCCCAGAACCCCCTAACACAAATCCCACCCTCTCCTGTCACAGTGGAGGTCTGGAGGAATATGCACAGGTTACTTTTTTATTCTAGTTACATGTATGAGATATATTATTTGGTGTGTTTGGAATCTGAAATATTTGGGAAAACTGGTCTTTTTGTAATGTGGACCACAATGCATTTGGGCCGTGGTTTCCATATGGTGGGGCTGGGCAAAAAAAAGTGGCAGGGGGACTAAACAGGGCCATTTAGGGTGAGCATTGGGGAGAATAGCGATTTGCAGTTCCACTTAAAGTCCATTTTGACTGTCAGTTCATGCAAGGTTGGACTGGGCCGGCGGGACACTGGGAAAAAACCAGGTGGGCCCCTACTCCAGTGGACCCCGATGGCCCAGAACCGCACCCTAGTTTTCTTCTTGTTTTGAAGAATTCCACAAAACAGACTTCCTGCACAGTGCGAGCATGCACGCTGATGCGCACGCTTGGGCTAGAGTGCATGCGCGTGGGGAGGCGGCAGCCCTCAGGTCCGGAGGGGGCCCCAGGCCCCCAGTCTGACCCTGAGTTCATGTGAAGTTTAGGGTAAAGATGTATAAGGGCAGAGACACACGCAGCAATTCGGGGAGATGTCACCGCCGACAAATCTCTTCTTCGGGGGCGACTAATCTCCCCGACTTGCCTCACAAGGAAACTTCAGACGACTTTGGAAAACAAAGAATTTTTCAATTTGCATTTTAGCCGACGGGAAGGCAGGAAGATTAGTCGCCCCCAAGAAGAGGACGACTAATATCCCTGAATTGTCGCGTGTGTTTCTGCCCTTAGCAGTGCTAGATATTCTTGACAAAATTACTGCATTTGTTTTGATCTCTAGCCAAAAGTTGGGCCTTAAAGGGGAGCCCTGACCAAAGGTTGGATCCTTAAAAGGGGCAGTTCAACTTTGAGTTTACTTTTAGTATGATGTAGAGAGTGATATACTGGGACAATTTGAGATCGTTTTTTTCATTTTTCATTATTTGTAGTTTTTGAGTGATTTAGCTTCTTATTCAGCAGCTCTCCAGTTTGCAATTTCAGCAATCAGGTTGCTAGGGACCAAACTACCCTAGCAACCATGCATTGATTTGAATGAAAGACTGGAATGTGAATAGAAGGGGGCTTGAATTAAATAATTAATAAATAATGTAATAATTAAATATAACAATAACAATAGTTGTGTAGCCTTACAGAGCATCTGTTTTAAAATGGGACCACTAACTGCTATTAGGAAGCTGGAAAGTGTCATAAGAAAAGGGCAAATTAAAAACAAACGTTAGAAATAAATACTGAAGACCAACCTAAAAGTTGCATAGACTTGGCCATTCTAGAATATACTAAAAGCTAATTTAAAGGTAAACAGGCTTGACAACCATTGCCATTCTGTTTCGAAGAACATAAAAACGAAGAACTCTTAGGGGCAGGTTTACGACGGGTCAAAGTGAAAATTCGAATTTTAAGTAATTTTTGGGTACTTCAACTATCAAATAGGAAAAAATTCGATTAGAATTGAAAATTTTTAAATTCGACCATTCAAAAATCGAAGTACTGTCTCTTTCAAAAATTCGAATTCGACCCTTCGCCTCCTTAAACCTGCCAAATTGCTATTTTAGCCTATGGGGGGACCTCCTGGAACCTTTAAGGAGTGTTTTTTTTAAATTTTGGAAAATCAAATTTTTTGGGCAAAATCGTTAGAATAAAACAAAGCATTTGAGCGATTTTTATTCGATCAAAAACACGGGGAAAAAAAATTGACGTTTTGAAATTCAGCCGTTAGTAAATCTGCCCCTTAATGTAGGAATTAAATTTCTATTATTTGGGAGAATTCTGGATACTGAGCTTATGGATAACAGATCCCATATCTGTAGCACTCTTGCTAAAATAGAATTACTGTATGAAACCCAGACTCACATAGTCTGCCATAGACTCAATTTTATCTAAATAATGCATACTTTTAAATTTTATTTCTTTTTTCTCTGTAATAAAACAGTAGCTTGTACTTGATCCCAACTAAGATATAATTAATCCTTATTGGAAGTAAAACCAGCCTATTGGGTTTACTTAATGTTTACATGACTTTCTAGTAGACTTAAGGTATGAAGATCCAAAATATGGAAAGATTTGTTATCTGGAAAACCCCAGATCCCACGCATTCTGTATAACAGGTCCAATACATATAGTGCTGTTCTCAACAGGATCTTTTTTTCAAAACAGATTGGGCCTCCCTCGTTGCTCCTCTACATTGACGCTGGTTCAGACACTATGGTCAAGAGGTTAATGAAGCGTGGAGAGACCAGTGGCCGAGCAGATGACAATGAAGCTACAATCAAGAAGCGTCTGGAGACCTACTATAAAGCTACTGAGCCAGTTATTGCCATGTATGAGGGAAGAGGCATCGTCAGAAAGGTATGAAAAATATCTTCTAATGTAATCAATAAGACTTCAACTGTGTATTTCAGGCTCATACATTAAAAAGGTGTTTATTTTGACAAGGAAGACTGGGATTGCTCTGCTTCAATTAAAATATATTTTTCTTCTTCTGTGCAGATCAATGCAGAAGGAAGTGTAGATGATGTCTTCAAACAAGTCAGCACTGCACTAGATGCCCTGAAATAAGCAGCGGTTATTGGGGGGGGGAAATATGCCTCATGTCTGTGTCTTAAAGCTTCTGGTCTTTGAATCCTTAATTCTGGCGCATTTCATGCATTCATGTCATGGGTTTTACCAATATTTGTGAAGACTTAACAGGGGTTTGTGCCTGGGGGCTGGTATCGTCGGTACGTAATGATAAATGCCTGTTGAGGACTGAAACAGTCAATAAATAATCGGTTTTGCAGCTATGGCGAAGTGCAATTTTTCCATTAATTTACAACAACTGATTGATGGATGGATGAGGATGATGCAACACATGGATATAGTGTGTTAGTGTGTCTGGTTTATCATATCATGTGTTGAGGCAAAAATATACTATGTTCAGAGTTTCTCGTGTTCATGAATGGAACTTACAAAGTGAGTTTACAATAAAGTCTACCTACATCTAGATAACAATAGGCTTCGCCTCAAGTCATTTCTCAAGGCTGTCAACATGCACCACTGAATTTGATATGTACAGTGCTTTAATCTACACAGTAGATAACAGATATGCTCTGTAGTACACAATGGGATTCTTCAGAGCTTATCTCTGATCTGCTGTGTATCCTGTGCCTTTTCTCCTTTTTCAGCTTTGAATGGCTGCCCCCAAGGC
>CM044446.1:7462523-7477152 GCA_024363595.1 Xenopus borealis
CCCCCCTGATGGCGGCCCTGTGTCTTAGAGAGTTTGGACGCATGTCACACGCCTTGCCTTATCTGACTGCCTAGGGCTGGTGCATGCTGAACCAGACGCATTGTACAGAGCTCAGGCACATGCATGGGATTGCCTGTCTGGCTGTCCAATATTTTTCATGGCAGGTACCAACCATGAACCCTGCCTGATCAGAACCGAGGCCCTGCAGTGCAAAAAAGAATTAGTATTAAAAAAAATAATAACGTAAAAAAGCTAGAGCATTGTCTCTCCTGTGTCTCCAGGTGCACCTGTGGCCCTGATTAAATGGGAGTAGCCTAGAAGGGGGTCCTGTAGATAGTGTAGCCTAGGGGCCACACATTTCATTCATCCTCTACTGCCTTCCTTACATAATAATAACAAATACCTCAGGACAATACCTAAACCTTGGTCAATTTTATCCCACCATTACATACTCGTAGTACAGGTTTGGGATCTGTTATATGGAATCCTGTTATCCAGAAAGCTCCGAATTACAGAATGGCTGTCTCCTCTGGCCCGGATTTAGACAACAGGCACCCCTAGGCCTGCTGCAGTTTGTCACCCCTGTCCCCTCCCCTTCATTCTTGCATGTGCAAACATTTTCATCATCAGATCAGGAGTACTGGGGATTGGCGCACAGGAAATGTAAAAAACTATTGTTTCTCTAATAAAACAGTAGCTTGTACTTAATCCCAACTATGTTTCCATGTACTGGCACCATATACCCCAAGGGCAATAATGATTTCTTTTTTCTGTGTGATAATAAAACAGTTGCTTGTACTTGATCCCAACTAAGATATAATGAATCCTTATTGGTAGTAAAAGCCAGCCTATCGGGTTTATTTAATGTTTACATGCATTTCTAGTAGACTTAAGGTATGAAGATCCAAATAACAGAAAGATACGCTATCTGGAAAACCCCAGGTCCTGAGCATTCTGGATAACAGGTCCAATACCTGTATACACCCCAGGGCAGTACCTGCACCTCATTATAGCTATCCCTCCACACTACATATGCAAATTATTGAGATGTAGTCTTACTTTACATTTTATATATGCATATTAGACACCCCAAGTTAATACCTGCAACCTTAAAATATTTTCCTCTTCATTATATATTTAGATAGTATGCTCCTAAAGGGAATACCTGTACCTTGGTGTATTTATCAGTATGTGATCAGTAGCTACCTTGTACTTTAAACCCAGTGGGGGGATATAAAGGTTTTTAAAAATCTCCTTCTAGTTTGTATCTCTCCTTTAGGCTGGGGACAGACAGGGAGATTCGGGGAGATTCTGTCGCCTGGCGTTTTTTAGCAGGCGACAATCTCCCCGAATTACCTTCTCCCTGTCTGTCCCTACCCTTAAACAGATATTATGCCAGGTTAAACTCTGTATATATTTAATCTAGCAGAGTGGCTGTTTTTGCTCCCTCAACATAAAAACATCATATTTATCTTGGATCTTTTTACCAAGCCATTCTTTAGCTCACCAGGAGAAATATTTTCCTTTTTTCTTTATATTTTTTGTGATAAAAATCCAGTGCTATATTTAGTCATTCATTTCATGCTTATAGACTAGTCTGCTACGTACTGTGGCTGCCTGTCACCTCCTGTTTGTAACGACTTGCTCTAATTCTGTGTCCCCATTTCTTTCTCCCTCTGTCTGTCCCTTTGACCCACCAATTTCATTGATTTACTCGTGCTGGATAGCCAGTTACACACCAGTTAATAAGAATGCAGACAGGGCATTTCCTGACCCTTAACTGTCGCCAATCATATGTTGGGTGACAGACAGGAAGTGCCCCCTGCCATTTATTCCTTTTGTGAGTTAGTTGTACAATCAAATCCCAAAAATATCTGTCTCTCGGTTTCCTGCAGGGAGAATATTCAAGCCAGCAATGTCTTCTAAATCTCTCCAAAAAGTATATAGATTTTCTGGTAGTGACACATTAGAAGAATGAACTTCTAATATATTACTAATGTTAAGCTCATTGTCTGACAACCTGTCTAGTACAATGCACATCCCACGTCAGCATCACGCAACTGTAGACTTCCATCTAAACAATCAAGATTTGATTCAGACAGGTTAGATGCTTACATGATGGTTTTAGAATGCTCTTAACATTTTGTATATTGTACTATGAATAAAGTACCCCTATTGTAAAATATAAGGATATGATAAGTCACCGAGGAGTTCCATGACCATATAGAAATCACTAAAGCGCTGTTTATTATTGAAACATTTATATAGTGAATTAAGTACCCCCTCTTGTAAAATATAAGGATATTAGACGTTACAGAGGACTTTTATGACCATATAAAAACACGAGGCCGAAGGCCGAGTGTTTTTATACAGGTCATGGAACTCCGAGGTAACTTCTAATATCCTCATATTTTACAAGAGGGGGTACTTTATTTACTATATAAATTTATAATCAATATATTTATTATAATACACAAGTTTCAGGGAGTCATGTGACAGAAATTACATCAGAACTCACCGTTTATAAGGATATAATTTACAAGATATTGATGGCTTTTGTGTATTATAAGGATATAATTTATAGAATATTCATGGATTTTGTGTATTACTTGTATTATACTAGACTTCTATCTAAACAATCATTATTATGTTACAGGTTCACAGGTTGGCTTTAAAAAGCTCCACCTTTTTTGGTGCTTTATCATATGTTCTTATTTGTATTATACTGAGAACAGGTATGGGACCCGTTATCCAGAATGCTTGGGACCTGGGGTTTTCCAGATAACAGCTCTTTCCATAATTTGGGTCTTCATTCCTTAAGTCTGCTAGAAAATCATGTAAACATTAAATAAACCCAATAGGCTGGTTTTGCTTACAATAAGGATTAATTATAACAATAAGTTACTGTTTGATTATTACAGAGAAAAAAGGAAATCATTTTAAAAAAAGTGGAGTATTTGATTATAATGGAGTCTATTTGAGACAGCCTTTCTGCTTTTTGGATAGCGGGTTTCCAGATAATGGATGCCATACCTGTACTTTCGTCTCTTTCTTGATACTTTATATGTTGTAATGTTGCTGCTGTTTACTACCCAAAACACAACTCCTAATGAAATAGACACACAAGATCTGAATTTTGGAGAGAATAAACAACTCAGATAGTAGCCCTTTCAGCTTTAAGGGTGGAGATTAGTTACCCAGAGATAAATCTCCTAGTCTTTGGGCTTTTCCTCGTGAGGCAACTGCAGAAAACGAAGCGTTCCGAGTGCCATCCCGCCAGCGTTTTACGTTCTAGCCAGCGGGAAGGCTTTCCGGGGAGATTAACAGGACCAGGCCAAGGGTTAGGCAGTGTAGGCACGTGCCTAGGGTGCAGAGCTGGGGGGGCGCCAGGCATGTACCTTCTCTGTTGCCTATCCCATGTCCAGACTCCTCTCCGGCTAGCACTGCTGTGTTTCCGGCTAACTCCGCGCATGCGAGCGCACATCAATTCGCACATGCGGAATTTAAGCATGTGTTATCACCGTAAAGGTGAAAACAAAGGTAAACAAAAACATTAAGTGGCATGACTGCATTCAACATGTGAATTAGTGGCACCTTCTATATAATATTTACAGTAGTCTGGACTTCCTACCAAATCCCACCCAATGTGTACTTGCTCAGCAATTCTTCACTTACTCCTAATTAGAGCATGCTACTGCAAATGGAGCCACATTAGGCAACTTAGACCCTTTCAAGCTGGGCCGGGCCTAGGATTGCCTGCTTTTTTGTAAAATAATACCAGCCATCCTATTTGGTTTTAGGTTTCCCCTCATTTTACATTGTTTTGTGGTCCCACCAATATTATGCATAATACATTTTCCTGGACTTTACATAATTTTTTTCTGGTCCCCTGAAAAACATAAAATGGGGGTTCTACTGTATAAAAACAAGCATAGGTTACAAGTTACAACTCTTGTGAAACAAGCCTGGACAAACAGTCACACCCCTTATTAGCCTCAATTATACCAACACCCCTCCCACATTATGCATCTAAACTCCACCCAATCTCCCCTATACCCCACCTTTCAGGACCTGAAACCATGTCTTCCCATCTCAGGTTTTTCCTCTGCCATAGACATCTGACTTTCATTACCGCATGCACCCAGGCAGGCCTGGATTTGTGGCAAGGCAAAAAAATAGGGACCCATTCAATAGCACACTTCACCGGCACTTCGCACCCGGAGGGGGGAAGTGTGGGCGGGCGCTAGCACCCTTCATTTGGGCTTATGCACATGTGCTCGTACCAGGGGAGAAGTGTGGGCAGCCGCCCGATTGGACTGCGCAGCCTAGGGGTGCCGGCCAAATGAATCCGGCCCTGTACACGTGTGATGGCAACCCTGGGGTCATATTATAATGGGGGGGTTTAAATGTCTATACCCCTTTTCTAAATTCACATGCTTGCCTCTGTCTCTTTCCCAAAGAGCAGAGGTCCCCAACCTTTTTCACCAGTGAGCAACATTCAGATGTAAAGAGAGTTGGGGAGCAGCACAGGCATGAAAAAGTCTCCTAGTTGGTGCCAAATAAGGGCTGTATTTGGCTATTGGTAGCCCCTATGTTGACTGGCAGCCTACAGGAGGCTGTTTGGCAGTATATCTGTTTTTTATGCAACAAAAACTTGCCTTCCTGCCAGGAATTCAAAAATAAGCACCTGCTTGGAGGCAACTGGGAGCAACATCAAGGGGTTGGGGAGCAACATGTTGCTCACAAGCTACTGGTTGGGGACCACTGCCATAGAGCATGCACTCAGACAGATAAAGAAGCTAAAAATTTCAGCAGAAGAGAAAGAAATAATCAGGGAATGTGTGAGTTTACAACTGTGAAGAGATACAAAGGAAGCACCCTGGGCCTATTGTGCAAGATCGCCAAGGACTCGTACTGAAATACAGAAATAGGACAAAAACTGATCCCTTGTCTCCATCACCATTCTATTAATTTTTGCATCTTAATTACCCTGTTTACCTTGGTCATCATCGTTCTTAAAGTATGCTCTCCAACCAATGTAATGTTTTTTTCAGTGCATTTGCTTATTTCTTTTATTCCTTGCTTGGAGGCAAGTTTCGATTGTGTCCTGCCAAATAGAGCCTCCTATAGGCTGCCAGTCCACGTAGGGGCTACCAAATAGCCAATCATAGCCTTTGGCAGCATCCCTATGGACTTTTTCATGCTTATGTTGCTCCCCAACTCTTTTTACATTTCAATGTGGCTCATGAATTGAACAGGTTGGGGACCTCTACTTTAGAGCTCTACAGAGAATGTATAATTGTTTATAGCTGCCTCTGCTTCAGTGAAGCTTGCAATTGGCATTTCCATAGCACAGGCTCACAAAGAAGCTGTGGTCAATGTCATCATTGAAATTGGACATCACCCTGAAGCAGACATGGCATTCAGATAATTAAAACCATTCTTCCTGCTGGACGTGTGCAAGGAGGGAGGAGGGGGGTCTGTTTGTTTGGCCCATGTTCTGGTATGTGGGTTCCTTGGAGAATGTTTTATTTTTTTTTTTAACTTGTGTAAAAGGCATTTCCTCCTGGGCCAGTGATCTACAGCTGTATAAGACCTCCCTCAGTCCCATCAGCTTCCTGCAGAGGGCTGAGAGTGCAGAGCGTAGTCTGTGCAGCGCAGAGCAATGTGGATATTTGTCTGTTCCTCATCTCCTATTGCATCTGTTGAATCACAGGCTTCCTTTCCATCTGTCTGACTGTCTCTCTATTTCCCTCTATATCTATAACTAGTTAGTCCTTCCACGAGGAACAAAATCTGGATATCTGTGACTGCTTCATTCAGCTTTACCCTGTGCCTCTCTGCCCAGCTCTGACACCGCTCTGCCTCTTGCAGGGAGCTTATTCTAAGCCGGCACCACTGGACACAGGCTAAAAAGTGTCCTATAAACGGGAAGAAGAGATTCATCATGATGAAAACATTAGAGATAATGCTTTTTGTTCTCTGCCTCACCATGGGACATGCAAGTAAGTCTCTGTCCAAGTGATTATTAATCTTCTGTGGTTGATCAGACCATTCAGTGTTCTTGTAGTTACTTCTCTTGCTTCAGTGTAGAAAGCTAGGTTGCTTCTTTTGTTGTCATTACACTCTTTGTTGCTTCATACTGCAAAAAGAGTAAACAAACCTCTTTGCTGGAGAAGAAACAAAGCTCTAAAGTGAGAAGCAGCTCTTTTACCTTTTAGAACACAATGGTGGAGAAGTTCTTATAGTGCTATGTAAGGTCTTCTCCAGCTGTTGGATAAAGGATACCTGGAGCTCTAGTTCATAATGTCCTTTCTGTCTTAAACATAAGGATTTGTTTCACCAAATCCATAATTTGTGGATTTGAAATTTGGTAATGAGTAATGAAACAAATGGTGGAGTTGGTATATCCCTACCTGAAACCAAACCCTTCCTCATTTCCCCTAAATTTATTTTAAAATTATTTAATTTAGTTGCTAATGTTTTGACTATGATTGAACTGTGGGCACCTTTAAAAAGGAACCAAATGTCAAAAAGATTCTACACCGGTGTTCTTTAACCTGTGGGTCTCCCGATGGGATGGTAGAAATTGTACTTTATAAAGAGGAAAGGGAGCGGGATGACTGAATAATGATCATGAGACTAGTAAAGGTGAAAAGAAAAACTGGCTGAATATAAGCAAATGGTAATCTGCCTGTTTTACCCAAGTGTAATGTTGAAGCATCCCTCTAATGGATAAATGTCAAGCAAATGCTGAGTTTTGTAATCCTGCAACACTTCAAATGCCTTCAATAAGCACCCCTTGACTTAAAGCGGACATCTAAACACAGATGGCCAATGTGCAATGTAGGAACTAACATCAGTGAAATAACAGGAACTAAACACTTCATTTTTTAAAATCACATGCTAAATGTTTATCCATTCCCTGTGAAAAAAACGCACAGCAGTACTACCATAACGGCTATGTAACTTCACGTTATAATTCTTCATCCCTCACCAAGTTTGTAATGCAGATATGGACCTCCAGTGTCGGACTGGGACACCAGAGGCCCATGCAAAAACTTGAGACCAGGCGCCCACTCTCAGTACTAATATTCTTCCTCTCCTCACTCAACCTCTATTCTCCTAGTCTATTTTTTTACATACTATAATCTATTATCCCATCTATTTAGCCTCTTTGTTTTCATAGAAATAGGGAATGGCCATACAGAGCCTTAAGATGGCCCTGTTTACATAGAGTATATATCAGGGCAAAACATATATATATGTTACATTTGCCTGAAAATACGATCAAAGACACTTTGTTGTTCGTAGTAGCTGCTAGTCTCTTAGAACTGAAATTTGGCTATCCATTGAATGGCCACATTACATGGATCTGGTCATCAGGAGAGTTGACAAGTGATCATAATTTGAAGTTTCACTCTCCAAATTCCTGGTTTGTCTTTGACACATCCATTACTTCTTGTCCATAGGTCTGCTGTTGTAGTGGTTTCCAATCCATAATGGGGCTAGAGCAGTGACTGAAGATGCTCTGATTGAAAGATAGCAACAGTGCCTATTTGTTCTCCTAGATAACCCCATCTTTGGGATAGATTTAGGGTTAAAACATATTTGCTACCTTATATATTCTTGGAATTATGTGTGAACAACTAAAATAGAATTAGAAATATTTTACTTTGACATAAGCCAAGTGGGGGGGGGGTGTTGGGGGGTGTGGACAAATGTTGGCCTTCAAAGGGGTGCTTCAAATGAAATCCTGGAACAAAATGTCGAATATATATCACATGTCTCAGGTCACCAGTCAGATAAGAAACAATGCCTGGTTTGTGTTTGTCAGCCTTTTCTGTCTAATGAGGAAGACTGCCTTAAAAATTCCAAAATTGGGTCACGTTCTTGTTCTGCCCCAGCTGGTAGCATTTTGCTACTGTCCCTTCAGTTTGCAGTCTGCCTGTGGATTGCTTGACAAGTGCCTGGGGATCACAAACCAAATCCAGCTGTTCATCTGGTCAGCCATTTAACTTGGCCTGCCATCTGCAAACCTTAAAGCAAATATGCATCAGACCTAATGTAATCACTGTGATATATTCCATGCAGTAACATGGCAGCTGAGTGGCTTTGATTCATAAGCAAAAAGGATTATAGGGAGGAGGTTGGAGACAGGATGGAGCCTGGTCTTGTCAGGCCTGTCTTGGTACAATTCAATAGAAAATAGTAATTAATCCATATTATGAGTACACTCTCATGCCATAGCTTGTTAGATATATTCCAGTTAAATTCGTATTGTGGGTTCCTGCCAAATTTCTGGACTTCAGACCAGACTACTATTCTGGGCTACAGAATGGGGGTCTGAGAGATAACCTATATTACATTACACCCCATAGTTGGCCAACACTGTGCCTGTATTGATCAATGTGGAGCAGAGGGCAGCAAGATCTTTGTGACTGAAGGGTCTCCTCCATCCCTGGCGGCTTATTCCAATTGCTGCGTTGGAGCGTCTGGCTGTCTCCATCCTGTTAACATTTGCACAGAGCTGAAGTGCTCCTCCATCCTGTTTCTAGCTAGGGCTGTGAGGAGTGGGAGGTCAGGCCAAACTCTCCAGGGCTCTACTGTGTAAGGAAAAGGAGCTGTTTAATGTTCTATCCATGCTTTCTAGTTGAAACCTTCAGAATCTAAAGCCTGTTAATCCTGGTTTTAAACTTAGAGAGTTAAAATAAACATCTGTTCTCTGTGTCTTCCTGTTCCATAATCTTGTTCCCGTCAGATTCCCCTGTATTCTAATTTATTCTGCTTCCAATTACGGCCTCCACTACCCCAGAAGGTAAAGACAAACAAAAAAAACAAACAAACAAACAAAAAAAATGTGCAGAATATGTTACCTGGTGGGAGCTACATGACAAAATGAATGATGTCTTCATAAAGATTTTGGGGGGGAGGCAGGAAGAAGAGGTACAGCCACAGCACCCCCAAGTGTTGTTCCCTATGCATGTGCCTCTTATGTGCATCATATTGGGTCTTTCTCTGTGTAAAATACAACTTTTGACAGACGGTTGAACTTAATGAACACAAATAAATATCTTATGAGCCATATCCTTATTATTCTTCATTTATACTGCTTTGTGTAGGGCAATTTCAAATTGTTTTGGGCCCCACAGCAAAATTCTCGAAAATTGCACCACCCAGAATGATAATCACCTTGACCCTGCCAGTACACTCATAAATGCGACAGTGGTCTATGGGATTTTCATTTAGGTTCCTGGAGGGACAATAATTAGCGTTTTGCCACCCACTTAGCTGGAAGTCCAGGATTTGCATTATCTGTAAACGGCTTGCATAAAGTGCCCTTTGTTGGAATTGAACTCAGAGATACAAGGCAGCCGTGCTAACCACTAAGTTACCATATCGGCAGCCATTGTGCAGTTTTCTGAATCTGTGAATGTTTACTTCTTTCATAGCTGGGCTCTTAGTTGAGGGGAGACACTGAGACGTGTTGTGGCTCAGAGTCCTAAGCGTGGTCCTGGTGTTGGTGGGGAGGAGGAGGCTGTGTTTATTTTTGATTCCAGAGAACTTCCCTTCTACATTTTCTTTCCTATCTGATCCGGTAAGCGCCACTCTCCCCGGCACCCGTCTGTGTGACTTTATCTGATAATGACATAATGTGGTGCCAACTGGCTTGTCAGTGACGCAGGTCCTACAAGGGTACTGATAGGCAGCACAAGTTCTGAGCCCAGCCTTCTCCGTGCAGTTACCCAAGAAACGAAAATTCCCAAGACTCATATAACTTCCTGCTCTTTATTCCTCAAAAACACCAATTGTCCAAATATCACTCTCCAGCTGTTTCTGAATTATGTACTGTATCCCAGCAAAATCTACTTACATTAATTGTGCAAAGCAGAAGCTTAACTAGAGGAAGCAGGCGCAGAAACTATTGGGGGGACCAGTAGGTAGTGGGTCCAGTGGGGAGCAAAATAATAAGAAGCTTCATGAAAAATACCCTATTCCTAAACTTTAGGGGGCTTTAAATGATTTGGATAGGGGTTCAGTCACTTCTAGCTATGCCACAGACATTATTTTCCATTAAGAGCAGATGTTCTTGTAGACCTGCAGATCATATGGTTCTATGTGGGCCTTTCATGGTCCCAGATTCTGCTTATTGGCTAAATAGGCTTCTTTGTTTTACATCATTATATTTGTGTAATATGGGCTCTTGTGGGGAGGTGGCCCTTTATATGGAAACAGTGGATGCCACTGTTGGGTCGTTCAGTGCAGTACATATATGACCAAGGTTGCGCTTCATGTACCTGTATACAGTAGGCCTTTGCATAGGCCAGTGAGGAGAAAGGCTGTATACAGGGAATGTCTGTTGCATCCAGATAAGGGATGTTTATGCTGCCAGCAGGAAATGGAGCACAATAGTGAGGTCTCATGTCTGTGACCCAGCATGGGGGTTGGTTGTAAGCCCCTTCATTAATTAAAGTTCCTATTAATTCACGCTAAACTTGGAGGCGTCTGTCCCCAGTCTTGAGCAGGAAGCAGCCCGCACACTCAGAGGGCAAGAGGCTATTTATACAACCCAAAACTGGTGCGTCTGACTGACCGTGAAGCACGTGGTGGAACAAAAGGGGAACTCCAGTTCCATGAGACGGCTCCGCCCACTGCTGAGTGACATGAGATTGTGACTCAATTAGATTGTCCCTACTATTTCATGGAGAACATTGGCAGAGTGCCACTGCCCTTCCTATGGCAAGGTCACAACTCCACACACATTTACTTCACTCACACAAAGGTGAAAACCGTCCATTTATAGATATAAAACACAATTGTGGCCTAAATGATTGGCTGCTTGCATTATAGATTTCTGCATCAAACCCGTTGCTCCACATCTAAAATAATTTACTCTGTAATTTGCGACCCTGTGCCAAAACTACGCATGTACTGTTCTGGGTCAGTGTTTCTCAGTGATCCCCAGCCATTAAATTGGCCAGTGCCTGCCATACACAATTCATCAACATTAACTTCAGTGGGGAGTAAATGAAGTTAGGGAAGGGTGTTTTGACTGCCATAAAGTTGCCACCGATCATGATCTTTCCTGGAAAAGATCTTTAGAACTGAATCATCAGATCTACAGATAGAAACAATAGAATTCTACCTGTATCTGACGATTTAGCACTAACAATGGCCAATGTTCATGTGCCTTCAAAGGCGCCCAATTAAAAATTTCCAGCCAGTCCCAGGGCTGGGCCATGGGGTAGACAGAGTAGGCACGTGCCTAGGGCGAAAAGCTGGGGGCGCGAGGCATGTACCTCCTCTGCTGCCTACCCCCAGTATGGTCTGCTCTCAGGCAACAATCTGTGCTTGGCCTATGATTAAGTGCTGAGAAGCACGAAACGCATCAGGCTCGTGGGGTAATGTGTCTTTTTATGCAGCAATAAATTTATATTTTTTTACATAGCATGGCGTCATAGAGAAATTTTATTTGTCAACAATCTGTGCTTACTATTTTTTTTCGTGCGAGCGCCATTTCATGCATGCGCAGGAGCGGCAACAGGCCGACTTGCCAGTGTGGCGTGGCCCGTCAATGGCCAGTCCAATCGACATTCCTTTCGTACGATATTATCGATGTGTCTATATAGTCCTATTGCATGTGAAAGAATATCTCTGAGACAGAAGGGATTGTTCCAGATCTCTTCGGATTATAGATACTGGGAATGGCAGACAGGGCTTTCTTTATCGGTGGTGGATCTCAAGGTAAAACAGACTTTGTAGGGTCTCACTACATATTTAAAACAGTCCCATAAACCTAATTCTTCACCTTTACTACATGTCATTTGCCACATTTCCTCTGTCGTTGTCTTTTCATTTGGCTAATATCACCAGATCAGTTCGATATGGTCATCAACTTGTGTAGGTAAAAAATGTTGTGGCCAATATCTGGACTAAAAAACACAGGTGCCATTAGTGATCTGCACACAATCAGTATGCAGAGTTTTTGTATATTACGCAACATCTTTATAGATAGTTTTGTCCCTTATAATGCTCCCATCTTTATACTTGGTATACTACGTACCCCTTTATTTTTGGGCTAACATTACTGTTTTGCGCTTTTAGATCCAGTGAATCATCTGAATTGTAAATCAATGGAAGTAGAAAACATCACAGTGATGTCAGACAGCACCAGCCGGGGCTGCGTGAGTCAGGGGTCTAAGAAGCAGGTCTATGTGCTAAACATCCAGACAAATAGAGTAAGTACATGGTATGAGTTTGAAATTATTATTGTTATTACTGTTTATTTATGTAGTGCTCACATATTCTATAATGCTTTATAGAGATACAGTATCATTCACATCAGCCCCTGTCTCAGTAAAGCTTGCAATCTAAAGCTGGCCATACACTCAAAAATCCGGGCGATCTTTCCCCTATATGCCACTAATGGCATAGCTATATCGGGGGTAATCCGATTGTTCAGCCATATGGTGGAACGATCGGATTACGATGACGCCAAGGGGCTCAGACGGGTCGGTCGGAAGAAAATCAAACCTTCCTGATTGATATTGTGGCCAGATATCGATCAGGAAGACCAATCAGAAGCCCCCATACATGGGCAGATAAGCTGACAAAATGGACTAAACGACTGATATCGGCAGCTTTATCTGCCAGTGTATGGCCACCTTTAGGCTCCCGTCACATTCACACACAATGCTTAGTTTGATCAGCAACCAATGAACCCGCTTGTATGGTTTTAGAGTGTGATAGGAATCTGGAGTACCCAGAGCAGACTCATGCAGATGTAGTAAGAACATCCTTGCAGATAGTGCTCCAAATGGACTTGCTAACCATAATTTGAAAAGCAAAAATAATGCCTTCAGGTTTATTTTAATGAAGTGGCAGGTGAATAGCCATTCAAGCTGGAAAATGGATAAAAGGCACAGAATATATAGTAGATAATAGATAAGCTCTGTATTATACAATGGGATTCTTCAGAATGTATCTATTATCTACTGTGTATACTGTGCTTGAATGGCTGCCCCCATGGCTACACAGCAGCTTGTTTATATAAACTATAGTAGTACTTATCTGTTATCTACTGTGTATCCTGTGCTTGAATGGCTGTCCCCATGGCTACACAGCAGCTTGTTTATATAAACTATAGTAGTACTTATCTGTTATCTACTGTATATCCTGTGCTTCAATGGCTGCCCCCATGGCTGCACAGCAGCTTGTTTTTATAAACTATAGTAGTACTTATCTGTTATCTACTGTGTATCCTGTGCTTGAATGGCAGCCCCCATGGCTACACAGCAGCTTGTTTATATAAAATATAGTTGTGTTTCTGAAGCAAATATACCAGTTTATTATATTGCCATTCCATTGAAACACTTTATTTTTTTTGGTTACTGTTCCTTTAAGGTCGAAGGTGGGCATGGGTGGGGGCTGTAGTTACTGGCTGTGTAGTGTATGCATGTGGGTCATAACTGTGTGTATGTATGCAGATATGGGTGGGGGAAAATGAGCCATTCTAGGTTTAGAGAAGAATTACTGGAAGTGAAGCAGAAGTTGCCGATTTAAGTCAGTCGACGGAAAACAATGTCTGCCTTGAGTCAAAAATAGAAAGTGAGTCGGATCTTGGGGCGGCATCATTGAGGGCGACACTTTGTCATTGTGGAACGCAAAAACCACGGGGTCATTTTGCCGGCCAAACACCCTCTTTTGTAAGAGGGCAGGAAAGACCCTGTTGGCTTTGCCTCAGTTACACTATAAGAAAGAGAAAGGATAGATATGAAGATAAAGTGAATAAGGACACTGGCCTCCTATTATTCACATTTGCTTTCTGAAAATCAGGAATTTTTACTGACTCAGAATTAAGCTATTTCTCTGTTCTGCATGTTTTCCTTTAAAAAATAAATAAATGCAATTAAAAACAAATGTTTTGGCTCCACTAAGTCCATACAATAAGACTTGTGGACAGAATAAATAGCGGAAAAAAAAAGATTAATTCCACATGCTCATCCAGTGAGGGATATACAGAGAGAGACCAACAGAAACGAGATTTCACCATCACAATGAGAAAATGTCTTTACTGCTATTCTGCCAAGTTATGGAAATCATTACAGAGGTGTCTCTTTCATGGGGTGAATAGGAGAAAGAGAGTTTTTTTTAGAAGGTGTTTGTCATTATAATTAATTAAAGGGAATGTAACCCTAAAAAGAACTTTTAGCATTTGGGCGGACCATGGCATTCTAAGTTGGGTTGTTTTTTTTAAAGTGGTTGCTTACCTAAAAATGAACTATTAGTATGATGTACAGATATTCTGAGACAATCTGCAAATGGTCTTCATTTTTTTATTATTAGAGTTTTTTTTTTAATTATTTAGCTTTTTATTCAGCAACAGGAAGTTCAGCAGGTATCTTGCTGCTAGGGTCCAAATTACCCTAGCAACCAGGAGTTGATTTGAATGAGAGGCTGGAAGATGAATAGGAAAGGCCTGAATAGAAAGATATGTAATCAAAAATAACATAAAGAATAATTTAAAGGGACACTGTCATGGGAAAACATGTTTTTTTTTAAAAAAACGCATCAGTTAAAAGTGCTTCTCAAGTAGACTTCTGCACTGAAATCCATTTCTCAAAAGAGC
>CM044446.1:7493704-7536680 GCA_024363595.1 Xenopus borealis
GTAATCTAGTCCCCTTTAAAGAACTGAAGTAATAACATTTACTAGTTTCGGGCATACTGTTCCGACTTTCTGTTGATGTTGGAAATGTCGAGATTTTAAGCTTCAAATGGGTTCCTGCAGAAGTCAGAGTGATGCTAAATTCATTGACAGTGCAATAACGGAAATATAACTTAGCAAGTATTTCTGAAATGTCTTTTGCTTTTTGACTACTTGGAATAAATGATTGGTGGTCAGTTAAATATGAATGAGTTCTTTTCTTGTTATACCCAAAAGAATTTATTCATTCTCGCATAGGAAATACTGGGGTTTGACCTCGGCTGGCTAATCAATTGCAGTGATGGGAGGTCAGGTCTTGAAACAAAGCTGTGGTTCCTAATTCGGAGCAGTGGGGGGGCTCAGCCTGAAGGCCATTTAGGGTCATATTTGGGGATAGGTTTGCCACCTTTTCTGGAAAAAAATACCAGCCTTCCTATATATTTTATCTTTTTTTCCTATTAATAACATTGTGATCAACCATCAAAAATACCGGCCATGCCGGTAAAATACCAGCCAGGTGGCAACCGTATTTGGGGAGGATGCATATTTTATCTCTTTGATACTCCTAAAAGTGAGGCTTGAAGGTTAGTGTTTGCTTAGTTTAATAATAATATGTGGCCAGGTACACTTTTTTCTAAAGAGTGGCAAAAAAAAAATATATATGAGAGGCAACTTACTATTATCCACTCCAATAGGCAGGTTGTTGTAAACCATAATACTAATGTTATAATACTAAAGGGGTGATTTATCAGTGTCTGATACCTTTTATCTGGGTGTAAAGATGCGAAAAATACTGGCATTCAGCCAATACATATAAAATGTATAATATAACTAATATAAGTTGAACTCATAATAATCCTTTCTTCTTTTAGACTTGTGGTTCTTGGCCTGTTATCACATTGAAAGACTCTGACTGCCAAGATGAGAACAAAGGAGAACCCAATGTATGGGTCACATCATTGGAGAAATGCAAAATTAAGAAATACAGTCAGTTCTTGCACACCCAGGTGGGTGCATAGGATTAAAAAAAAATTTCATTCTGAAAGATGCTTTTTTAACCTCTATTGACAAACCTATTCATACGTTCAACTGTTCCATTTTTCGTGATACAGTCCCGATTTTTACAGCTCAACCCCGCGTTTGTTATTGAAATGTCCCGACTTTGATTTCCTGCACTGAACAGTCAGAAAAAGATACAAAGTTTCTAACTTAATTGGTTTACAGCAGAGACTCCAGAATCAGGACCGGATTTACATAGTGGGCACCCTTAGGTCCACTGACGTTCGTCGCCCAATCCCCTCCATTTTATTTGCATAATCAGGACAGAGCAATGGGGATTTGAGCATGGGAAATTTCAAAAACAGTTGTATCTCCTACACATCCCCAGTGTTTCTGAACCAATGTAGGGTGTGGTTGGGCAGCATGCTTTCCCCTAAAATCCTGCAGCCCTAGGCCCGGGCATTGGTGGCCTTTCCACAAATCCAGGCCTGCTTAGAATAGATACTTAGATACTTTTGTAACAATTTAAGATAAGCAGGTCTCATGGAGAAACTATAAATTCAGTAAATCTTCTGGTGTGTTGCCCACATTTACATTATTTTCTCTTGTTGTTTTCAGCTGATTCAGACAGTAGGAGCATTACCAACTGATCCGGTAAGTACATGTACCATGTAAAGGGTAAACATGGCTGGGCGAATGTTTATAAAGTGTAACTACCTCATCATCACGCTTTGTACAAACTTTAGCCTGTGATATTCTCACCACCATACACCCTCCTGTCACTGGTGATCATGAGCAGACACTTTTAACCTTTAATTTACTTGTGGTTTTTGAGTTATTTCTCTTTTTATCCAGCAGCTCTATGGTCTGCAGTTTGGTTGCTATGGTCCAACTTACCCCAGCAACCATGCACTGATTTGAATAAGAGACTGGA
Organism: Xenopus borealis; assembly: GCA_024363595.1. NCBI lineage: Eukaryota > Metazoa > Chordata > Amphibia > Anura > Pipidae > Xenopus > Xenopus borealis. Next base: position 7,495,674 of record CM044446.1, read on the forward strand.
ATATGAATAGGAGAGGAACTAACTAGAAAGAGGAGTAATACACAGTAGCAATAACAATACATGTGCAGCCTTACAGAGCATTTTTTTTAATGGGGTCAGTGACCTCCATTTGAAAGCTGGGCAGAGTCATAAGAAGAATATAAAGAAAATAAACCTATAAAACTATAGAAAAGAACAAAATGAAGACCAGTTGAAAAGTAGCTTAGAATTAGCCATTCTAAAACATACAAAAAGTAAACTTTTAACTAAAACAGTAAACCATCCCTTAAACACAGTGGGGCAAATTCATTATAGCTCGAAGCATCTAACGCTAGCGCTAATTCGCCAGCGTAACGTCAAATAGTAACTTCGGAAATTCACTGGCTCTGGCGAATTTACACTAGCGAAGTAGATAGACTTGCGCAACTTCGCACCCCTACGCCAGGCGAAGTTGCGCACTGACGAAGGATCGTAAATTCGCAAATTCACTAAGATGAACATTTTCCTCTCTGTTAGCACATACGCTAGACGTTACTTCGCCTGGTCAGTTGAATACAATAGATAGGAGGTTGAAAAAAAAAAACTCTGGCGTGTTTTAACTTTTTAGGGTGATAGTATGAATAAGAGCTAAATGTTTTTGGGGGGTTACCCTCCTTCCCCTCCTACATTTCCTAACATATGGCAACACAACTATACAGGGGGCACATGTAGGGCAATAGGGCAACTTTATTTTATTTATTAAAGGTTTCCTGGGCTTGTGTAGTGGAATGTAGTGGCTGTAACATACACTTCTATTATACTTTGAAATTTGCGCCGTATGTAAATTAGGCATCGCTAGCGTAAATACGTTTTACCTGGTGAAGTAAAACTAGCGCAACTACGCTACCGTTCGCTGACCAGAGTGTAACTTTGCACTTTAATGAATTTGCGTAGTGTTGGAGAAAATTCGCCTGGCGAAGTGTGGCAAACGTTAGCTATGGCAACACTAGCGCATTTTCGCCGCTTAGTGAATTTGCCCCAGTGTGAGTCTAATCGCTGCAGGTGCACTTGCTAGTACAAAAATACTGTAAGTAAAGTGGTATATTTTTTGCTATAGTAGTGCTACATGCAGGCCCGGACTGGCAATCTGTGGGTTCTGGCAAATGCCAGAGGGGCTGCTATAATGTGCCATAGACATTCAGTATTAGTGGACTGGTGGGGGCTTTTGGACCTCTGTGTGGGCTGATTGGGCCTCTGTAACTGAAATGCCAGGGCCTATTTTGACTTTCAGTCCAGACCTGGCTACATGGTGGGGATCTATAAACTTGCAAGAGACAGAACAATATGTTTATGAACATTATTTTACCCCTCTCTTCTTTTGCAGCAAACAATCTTTTGTGAACCTATTGGTGCCCAAATGTTGGTGTCACGCAGTCTTGATTTCTCCCAGGCTACCAGCAAGTTACAGACTGGTGAAGATATCCATGTGCAGGTACAAGCCTTACATGTGTTCTACTAGTTCTGCCCTTGTCTATGATGGTTGCCGTTATTACCGGTTGTTTATATAGCGCTGCCTGGTATGTTGCTTCAGCAGTGGCGTAGCTATATCTTACTGGGCCCCACAGCAAATTATTTTTCAGGTCCCAAAATGTTTAGAGGTTGATTTTTTTACCAATATTTATTGAAACTGTATATGAATCAGGCCACTATAACTCCTGAGCCCCCCTGCAGCCTCGGGGTCTGCTTCCTCTATAGTTAAACCCCTGGTTGCCTGTAATGACCCATTGCTCTTGATTAATGATCACTTCCAGAAAGAAGCCTAGATTGTATTCTACTCAATAATTAAGATGGGCCTAAGAATTACTGTTATAATAAGCTTCCTTGTCACCAGTTGTTTGTGTTTTTGTTTCCCTTGTAGGTTACCACCAATGTGTCTTCTTTGCTCCTTGATGAGTGTTTTTTGGAAGTGGGTGAAAAAAAACAGATCGTCAAAGAGAACGTTTTTGTCCTAAAAAGCCTTACCTGGAACTTCAGCACTGAGCTTCATTCTACAAGTGGCGGAAGGCTGACCTGCATCTTCTGTATAAACAACCAAACGGTGAGGGTTCCCATTGCCATCGAGGGTCTGCCATTTTTATTTTCATCATAAAGCCTGTATAACGGAGGAATATATGAATCAGACATAGATCATCTTTGGTATGTTGCGTGGTTACAGTACAATTTCCAAAATCCCTGGGGACCTTGGGATATGTAGTATAATTGTTTGAGGCCAAAGCTATTTTTGTTACTTTGTAATTCTTAAAGGGATACTGTCATGGGAATTTTTTTTAAAAATGCATCAGTTAATAGTGCTGCTTCAGCAGAATTCTGCACTGAGATCCGTTTCTCAAAAAAGCAAACAGATTTTTTATATTTCATTTTAAAATCTGACATGGGACTAGACATATTGTCGATTTATCAGCTGCCCCAAGTTATGTGACTTGTGCTCTGATAATCTTCAGACACTCTTTACTGCTGTACTGCAAGTTGGAGTGATATCATCCCCCTCCCTTCACCTCCCCCCACCAGCAGCCTAACAACAGAACAATGGGAAGGTAACCAGATAGTAGCAACACAAGATAACAGCTGCCTGGTAGATCTAAGAACAACACTCAATAGTAAAATCCAGGTCCCACTGAGACACATTCAGTTACATTGAGTAGGAGAAACAACAGCCTGCCAGAAAGCAGTTCCTTCCTAAAGTGCTGGCTCTTTCTGAAAGCACATGACCAGGCAAAATGACCTAAGATGCACCTACACACCAATATTACAACTAAATATACACTTGTTAGTTCAGGAATACAATTTTATATTGTAGTGTGAATCATATGCAGTGTAATTTAGAAATCATAAAAATCATGACAGAATCCCATTGTGAGAAGAGGTTTAATTAAAGTGGTATACTCTGCATGTAAGTCAGTGTCTCCTCTAACCTTTTTGCTCTTCCCATCTATAGGATTGCAAGTACTATGAACAACTGCGTAGCTCTTTGGACCTGACCATTGACGGACCAATAGATCAGAGTAAGTGATCAGTTGAAGCATTTACAGAACATATTAGTTTCTTCTTACTATAAAGAAGAGCGCAATAGAATATGCCTGTTTGGGAAGGATCTTTGTGATCACAAGAGCTTGCAATCCTGATTTCTGTGGCTTATTATAACTGGACAAATTTTGCACCTTTTTTAAAGGGGTGGTTCACCTTTAAAGAGCACCTAAGGGCATAAAAAAAATCCCCAAACCGAATGTGCGGGCTGATAGAGCCCGTATTCCGGTTTGGGGTTGTAGTAGTTTAAAAATAAAAATTTCCCCCTGAAAAACTGCCTGAACTTGTGGCAGCTTTTCATTTGGCTTATGCGCATGACGTCATATGCGCATGATGTCACATGCGCATAAGCCACCGCATGCAGGGGGAAATTTTTTTTTTTTAAAAAACTACTACAACCCCAAACCGGAACGCTGGCTCTATCAGCCCGCACTTTCGGTTAGGGGATTTTTTTTATGCCCATAGGTGCCCTTTAAGTTAACTTTTAGCATGTTATAGAATGGCTAATTCTAAGCAGCTTTTCAACCGTTCTTCATTATTTATTTTTTATAGTTTATACATTATTTGCCTACTTCTTCTAACTCTTTCCAGCTTTCAAATGGGGGTCACTGACCCCATCTAAGAAACAAATGCTCTGTAAGGCTACACATGTATCACTATTGATACTTTTTATGTGTCATATTTCTATTCAGGCCTCTCCTATTCCAATTCCAGCCTCTTTTTCAAATCAGTGCATGGTTGCTAGGGTAATTTGGATCCTAGCAAACAGATTGTTGAAATTGCAAACTTGAGAGCTGCTGAATAAAAAGCTAAATAACTCAAAATCCACAAATAACAAAAAATGAAAACCAGTTGCAAATTGTTTCAGAATATCCCTCTCTACATCATATTTAAAGTTAATTTGAAGGTGAACAACCCCTTTAATTCCTCCATAAAGCTTACTTCTAACAATAGGTTCCCCTTTAAGTTCCCTGAAATGTACAGGTAGCTAGTGTGAACTTCCAGAACCTAGCATGGAAAGCCACTAATCTTTAATGTGGTTTATGTACATGTGGAAGATCTGAAGGTCCATTTAACATTATGAAATGTCTTGTTTGAAAATGATAATGCTTTATGTGCTTTAAGTATGTAAGAAGTACAATCCCCCCAAACAGGGGTGTAACAATAAAGGAAGCAGACCCTGCGTCTGCAGGGGGGGCCCAGGAGGCCCAGGGGCTCAATGAAGCCCAAATAAAGAGCAATTTCAATATTTTTTGGTAAAAAGGGCAATATGGATATGTTGGGGGTCCTAAAATGAATTTGCTCTGGGCCCAGTAACATCTAGTTACGCCACTGCCTCCAAAATTATATCTAGTTAGAAGAACTAAGTATATTGAGTTGTTAGCCATGGAGAGTAAGTAGTAGGCGCCTCTGCTGTCCTTGTCCCCAGGCCAAAGTGATGTCATATATGACAGTCAGGAGAGGGGTAACTGCCGACCTCAGGAAGGAGTGTGCACTGACCTTAGCTCAGGCGGGAGGGGAGATGAGAAGGCGAGGAAGGAAGCCACTGGAAGCCAGAATAAACAGGAGTCCAGAGGAAAGGAGAAATGGGGACAAACAATGAGGGCTCATCACCCTGAAGCAGGAGGGAATGTGCAAGGAACACAGGGGGAAGAGGGGAGCCATTGCCTGGCACTGCTCATCACACAAAACATACTACAAAAACAAATTAAAGATTTGTGAATTACTGGAGGGGGGGGGGAATTGTGCCAAAACAAACAAAAAACAATTGTGACTGTGTCATTGTGTCTGCTCAGACCCAGGTCTCAGCATGCCGTCTGTACTGGGAATAACCTTTGGCGTCTTTGTGATCGGAGCTCTACTTACAGCTGCCTTGTGGTACATTTACACACGCACACGTGAGTATATTGCCATTATTTGCATTGCAACAATCATAGCCTATCCATTGGCAGCCATTGCAGAGTTCAACATATACTACAGACCCACACCAACTATAATACATCTGTCAATCAGCAATAGATAGGAGCCTGCTATTGTAGCCCCTATGGCTGTTGAAACATACAGGGACATACTCATCCATTTAATAATGAGACTTTTAAAGGTGTGGGTATGGTTATTCGGAAACTCTTACTCCAGAAAGCATCAAATTATGAGAAAGCCATCTGCTGTTGACTCAATAAAAAACAAATAATTCAATTTGGTATAACAGGTCCCATAACAGATAGGGGTCATCAGCCCCTGAATAACAGGTCCCAAAACAGATAGCCTCAAGCCCTGGATAACAGGTTCCATAACAGATAGGGGTCCTCAACCCCTGTATATCAGGTTCCATAACAGATAGGGGTCTTCAACCCCTGTATATCAGGTTCCATAACAGATAGGGGTCCTCAACCCCTGTATATCAGGTTCCATGTCAGATAGGGGTCCTCAACCCCTGTATATCAGGTTCCATAACAGATAGGGGTCCTCAACCCCTGTATATCAGGTCCCATGACAGATAGGGGTCCTCAACCCCTGTATATCAGGTTCCATGACAGATAGGGGTCCTCAACCCCTGTATATCAGGTTCCATAACAGATAGGGGTCCTCAACCCCTGTATATCAGGTTCCATAACATATAGAGGTCCTCAACCCTTGGATATTAGGTCCCACAACAGATAGGGGTCCACAACCAGGACTCTGCTACTTGTGGCCCCTTTGGTTGTTGAAACATACAGGGATAGAGAATTGCATTTAAAATGGAGACATTTACAGGTATGTGATCTGTTACTCCGAAAGTTTAAAATTATGAGAAAGCCATCTCATGTAGACTTCTGTATATAAATCAAATGATTCCATTTTTTTCTTACCTGTAACAAAAGAGTACCTTGTACTTGATCCCAACTAAAATATAATTAATCCATTTTGGAGACAAAAACGATCCAAACTATGGAAAGATCCTTTCTCCAGAAAACACCGGATCCTGAGCATTCTGGATAACAAGTCCCATGTCAGTAGTTGACAGTAGTAGCCAGGTGATCAATTAGTTCTTAGATTGATTGACAATTGATCTTATTTATTAGAGTTATATGCATGGTATTGTCCCATAGAGAAGCCCACAGCTTTGACAAGCCAAACTAAGGGTTTTGTTGCCCCAATCTAAGATCTTGTATGACATTGTTTATATATAAACAAGACTCTAGACACAGTACATGTCAGAATGAGTGGTTATTTACCTATCCTCTTAGCCCCAATCAGGTGTTATGTTGCCCTTATTCTACTGCATGATTTCAGTGAGGAGTATTACCTAAAAACCTAAGTTCTCTAACACTCTTCTAGGTTTGTCCTTTAAGATGCAGCCCGTATCTACAGCAGCCACAGGTTCTGAAAGCAGCAGCACCAACCACAGCATCGACAGTACGCAGAGTACTCCATGTTCGACCAGCAGCAGAGCATAACCCATCTTACACCCACCTCCACCCATTTGATGATTGAGAAGATCCATTGATCAAGAGAGAGAGAGTGTGATCGTATAGACAGGTGTCCATCCAACAATGCCAATCACAGATCTCTACTGTGAACAGACCAAAACAGAATATTTCCCCCTTTCCCACGCTGGGCCTTGTAAAGGCAGTAACAATTGAATGCTTGCAGGGAAAGGGAAGCAGAAGAGATGCTTGTAGGCAAATGATAGAGACAATGAAGAGGCCTACATCACAGCCTAAGCACTGCGGAGGAATGACATATTCTGGGCCTTGATCATTCGCACTTGCTTTAGTGCTTGCAGACTACAGTAGCCATTCATGAGACCAAAACCCAGTGAATGGGTTAATCATTTAAGGATTTGGAAAACTAAAAGCATTGCTCACTACTTGATTTCACATTCTTGTATTCTTCTTATGAGTTACTTTAGTTTTTTTAATCTGTAAATGTATTTGGGATATACACATATTTAAACATGCTCTTATTCTACTATACTTTCCTACTGCAAATGGATTGATCCCTTATCGAAATTTAAAAAAAAAAAGTCAAAAACCAAAAGATCCTTGCACATGCCAATGACTGGCATAAGCTATGTATTTTATTTTCTATTTGCAATCAAAAGGCCTCATGAAAAAGTCCCCAGGGTGCTAGTTCTGGAGACCGACAGAGGGGAGGGGTGTGCAGCGTAGGGGAGGAAGGGAGAGCAAAGGAGGGGAGTCGAGACCGACGGAGGGCAGGGAGGGGTGTTCAACATAGGGGATGAAGGGATGGAAAACCTATGGAAGGGAGGTAGAGCTGCGGAGGGCAGGGAGAGGTGTGCACGTAGGGGAGGAAGGGAGACCAACAAAGGGGAGGGAGAGCGAAGGAGGGCAGGAAAGGGTGTGCAATGTAGGGGAGGAAAGGAGAGCAAAGCAGGGGAGAGCGCCAAAGGGGAGGGAGAGCGATATGAGGAGAGAGCAATGGGGGGAAAGAGGGGTGAGCAATGGAGGGGAAAGCGACAGAGGAAGGGATGTGCAACAGAGGGGAGAATGACAGAGGGGTGGGTGACAGAAGTAAGGGGGTGTAAGACTGAGGGGTGAAAACAAGGACTAGGGTAGGCAGAAGACAATTTTAGGGCTGCCCAGCACCCCCCTATCATTGTGCCGTAGGCAGCTGTTAGGCCCTGCCCTTTAAGACTAATTCAGACAGCACTTGCACCAAGGAATTTAGGTACAGGCTGTGTACAGGCACATGCACAGCTATGGGGGCAGTAAATTAGCACCCCAGGCACTTAAACAGAGCTGCCCTTGTTCTTTAAGTCACTAGGACGCCAATTTATTGTTCCTCCTGAATACAGTCCTGCCAAACAGAGGCATTACTGCATTCATGAGAAAGGCACAATTATTTGCGCTGTGGGAGAACCATTAGGTATGGGGCAAAGTGCAGAAAGCATGTCACCTAATGCCTGTTTTTGCTGTTTGCACTATGCCCTGTGCTTCATAAATGAGGCCCGATACCTTTATCAGCTTCCTAAGGACCACTACAAAATGCAATTCTTCTTCTACTTTAAAGAAAATAAAGCTAAAAAAAAAGCAGCTTTTTTGTGCTATCACAAATGTATAAGCAGTGGCTTTCATGGTGAATAAGATTTATTTAGAAGTACCCCAGTTGTATTGGATTCACATTTTTACTGCCCTTTACGTGGAGCGCCAGTTATTTTTATTTTTAAAATTTTAAATCTGGCTCTGGCTCCTGTTTGCGGACTCCTTTTTTTGAAGCGGAGCTCTAGTTCCTTGGCAGGAAAGAGAAATAACACTCCAAGTACAAATACATCTGGAAAAATCATTTTGTTGCATGAAAGCACTGCCTTATATCATTGTGCACATTCAAATATTTTCTTTTGTAAAGGAATGCTGTTTAGTATCAATTTGAATATTTAAAAAAAAAAAAAAATTACCTTTTTTTAAAATTAGAGTCCAAATATGGGTGTTTTGTTTAACTGGGTTAAATTACAGTGGTGATTTCTCAAGCTGAGATTCCACAAAACAGGGCATTGGCCAGAGTTGTGTCTGACAAACTCCATGGGGTAAATTTATCAAAGAGTGATGTTCCGCCACTGGAGTGAAGTTCCGCAACTCTCAATTCATTTCTATGGGATTTTGAATGGCGTATTTATCAGAAGTAAAGGTTCCCCCTTTGATAAATACACCTTCAAAAATTTCCCTTTCCCTCTAGTGGCGGAACTTCACACTTAACTTCACTCTGATAAATATACCCCCATGTGCATTATATGAAGTAAAGTGCAATTTCAATGCATCAAGAAAGCAAGCCCTCTGTCCAAATCGTGACCATATTGTGTTGCACAGCTTTCTGCATTGAAACAGAATGTCCTCCGTTCATTTTTGGTGCAGTCTTATGTTCTGAGAAGGTCATCAGTGTATTTTAACCCTGCAGAACTGGTTAAATGGGAAGATTTCCTTAAAATTAACATTTTGTATCATTTAGATGGTGCTGTTCAGAAATCACTTAAGGCCCCCATACACGGGCCGATAAAAGCTGCCGACAAAACCAGTCAGCAGCTTATTGGTCTGTGTGTGGGGTGATCCGGCGGGCTTCCCCAATCGAAAAGTTGGACATCAGTGCATTGATGCAGTTCCGAGATCCAACAGCCTGTATCAGATGGGCCCAACGATCTGATCAACCTGATATTGTGCACCTCAATGTGGGCATATCGGGGAGAGATCTGCTTGTTTGGCGCATCTCCCTGTGTATGGCCACCTTTATAGTGGAACACTGGGACACATCAACCAGACTTCTGGCCTTCCAATGTTCCCTGCCATTGCCAACAAAACTTGCACAAGAGCATTTTCAGGCAAAAAAAAAAGGACCCAAAAATGAAGTACTTTCTTGTGGGAGACAGCAGGAGTTATTTTAGGGTCTTTGGCTGTTACATTTTTCAGCACCCATTGTACCATTAGCCTACTGCTATCTGATTGCTCTGGTCAATTGTCCTAGCAATCATTCTGAATTTTTAAGATGATGGCCCAGCAATTGGCACTCACGCTTGTCAAAGGGGAACTATTGTGAAAATGAAAATTTAATATAAGCTTCAGCATACTTAAATAAGAAACTTTCTAAATACAACCAATTAGAAATTCGGTACCATTTCTGAAATAATCAAGTTTATCTTCACTGTTCCTCTCTCAGCATCTGTTTCTCTTTGTTCTGTCTTCATGCAGCACTTGAGTGTCAGATAATCATTGACAGTTACATCCAATATATCTTATAGGGAGGCTCATTTAGCCTAGAAGATGTATCAGAGCTCACTCTATTAAATTCACTAGACATTATGTCTCTCTACATGCAGAATTTGTGCAAAAGGCAGTTATTTTGTTAGATTTTGTTTGTACTGGAATCAGTGAGTCTATAATTCATCTGCTAGGAACGGAAGCCCCTTATAAGATATATTGGCTCTAAGAGTCAATGAATATGTGACACCCAACTGTTGCATGAAGACAGAATGAAGAGAAACAGATGCTGAGAGAGGGACAGTGAACATAAACTTGATTGTTTCAGAAACAAAGCAGAATATTTCATGTGTTATGTGTTTACAAAGTTTCCTTTTTCAGTATGATGGGGTTTATATTAAATTTACATTTTTGAGATAGTTCCCCTTTAATGTCCAAAATATACATTTTCATTGGTGTCAATGTGAATCACTGATAGCAAAATATTACAACCTTCTGTTGGATTTTCCAAATCAAATGTACAGTTACAGTGACACCAATGAAAATGTATCTTTGGATGTTTTTTCACCCGTGCTAGAGATTTATTGTGGGTGGGGTGACAAGAATAAAAAGTTCTGTGTGCCATCACCCTTAAAAGCTACTGACAGGAGAAGGAAAGGTAAAGTCGCTGGAGGATGACAAGTTGTTGTAAGTACTGCATCGCTATCTTCTTCTGATTTTCCTGATGTCTACGTTCAGACATGGGTGATACATGCATGTAACTTTTCCCAAGATGTCTGTACTATTCTTGTGCCTTCCTAGAACTGGCACATGAGACCATGGGAAAACAGAAAAACATGGAACTCAACAAACATAATGCTGAGCTGGTGCTTTTAAAGATGAGGGTCACTGGGAGTGACAAACAACTTGATTTTACTTTTCCTTCTCCTTTAACGTAGACACCTTGAAGCAACAAGGCTCACAAATATACATTTCAAAGTGACATTCCCTTTAATCAGCAGGGTCTCTGCAGTTAAATTCTAAAGACATGAAGGTAGCCACTGATTATAACTGCAGAGATTTGGGTCAGCCTGTTTGTTTTGTACTGGAAACCAGTGGTTGTACATATTTATTATGGACTATTGTATTATTTTGTATTATTAGGTTGTAGAAAATATATCTCCAAGGAATTAGTAATATAACTATATATCTTTTTTTTTTAAATAACAATTGCAAAAGTGTCTATATATATATATATATATACTAGACACCTTTAGGTAATGTCAAACTACATTTAGAAGCATAAGCTTTTGGGATTCAGGAAAGGTTTACGTCACTGGGCGACTATTGTTTCCACCAAGAGATTAGCAGGTTCGGTTTCCCTTTAATCCACATTGGCTGGACATGGTTTAAAGGGTATGTAACGGCAAAAAAGTAAAATCCCATTTTTAATTTCTTTAATGAAAAAGAAACGAATCTCCAATATATTTTAATTAAAAAATGCATACTGTTTTTATAAGAAACTTGACTATGCAGTGAAATTCTCCCTGCATTTACTGCTATGCACGGAAACAATCAAACTGATGAACAGCAGGGAGAGCCACCGCCTTACTTCCCAGCCATGCAGAACTCAAGCAGCTATGTTTGTTTCCCTGTTTTGATCATTTATGATGATCCCTAAGCAGCCCAGACCACTCTGAGCATGTGCACAGTCTTGGTCTTGCAGAGATGTATAACAAAGTTACAAGATGACAGCCCCCCTGTGGCCAACTTTGAAAGCTTAAATCATTTGTTTGATTAGGCTTGTGGTGCAGTAAGTTCATGTTTATGTTTAGTATACAAAATACAGCATTTCTACCCTTATTCTATTTTACACTTTCCTTACATTGTTCAACCATGCAGCATGCCAATGCAGACTCATAACTGCCTGTATGCAGAGAGGGTATATACTGGTTATGCTTTAGAGCCAAGATGAAGACCTCGCAGCTATACATTAGCATTGTCTGGTCAGAATCAGTGAACTGTGGCCAACCCTTTGTTTTCATCTTATGCTTGATATCAAACACCCTAAATTATGCCCTGGCTATTCCCAGCATCCTCATATCAGCTACTATCTTTATCCTGGCAAAGCATGTGACCCATTAGAACCTGCAGCAACATACCCATTCAACATGTTTATTTAAAGGGGTGGTTCACCTTTAGGGTAACTTATGTTATAGAACAACCAATTCTCAGCAACTTTTCAATTGGTTTTCATTATTTTTTATAGTTTTATAGTAATTTGTCTTTTTCATCTGGTTCTTTGCAGCTTTCAAATAGGCGTCGCCGTCCCCTTCTAAAAAAACAAATGCTCTGTAAGGCTACAATGTATAGTTATTAATATTTTTTATTGTTTCTATTCAGACTCTCTCCTATTTATATTCCAATCTCTTATTCAAATCAATGCATGGTTGCTAGGGTAATTTGGGCCCTAGTTACCAGATGGCTTAAAATCCAAATTAAATAGCTTCTGAATAAAAAGCTAAATATCTCAAAAACCACAATTAATATAAAATGAAAAACAATTGCAAATTGTCTCAGAATATCACTCTCTACATCATACTAAAAGTTATCTCAAAGGTGAACAACCCCTTTAAGGTAGCTCTAAAATACCCTGAGGCATATATGAACCCGTACTCTTTCACCAGCCAAGGCAGTTTGAGGGATGCTGGGAGTTGTAGTCACATCAAAAATAGCTCGGTACCACCCCATCGTATGGGTAGCAATTATAACCTGCAATGATTATGCCCAGTTTGTACATATCTGTAAAGATAACCCAACAACCCCAAACAGAAGGATTTGTAAAGTATCAAAAGTTACAATAAATGCATGATATGAATCTGTGTATATATGACAGTATTATTATTTAATACTAAGAATTTGAATAAAATTTGAAGTGAGGAATTTGTTGTTTATGTTTTAGTTTTGGTATAGAAATGATACAGCCCATTTGTAGCTGTGTTTGTTTGCTGGGCTCTGCTTAGGCTACCTACAAGGGTTGCCACCTCACCCCTTTAAAACCGAACACATATGGAATACACAGGCTGCATGGCTAATTAGCAATACATTTAGATGCATGCTGCAGACTGAACTGATTTATGTGCAGCCATGCATCATGCATCTAAATGAATTGCTAATTAGCCATGCAGGCTGTGTATTCCATATGTGTTCGGTTTTAAAGGGGTGAGGTGGCAACCCTACTACCTACAGCATTATGCCCTGGTTACCCTGTTTATCTACATGTTTACATTCACTGATCCAGCTGTAGATGTGGCAAGTTCAAATGGAAGTGGGTAGACAGACATGTAAGTTGCTTGATAGAGGTTTTTAACGCCTCATTAATAAATTCTTGGACTTACGCCACCGCCCAGCAGCTGGCTACTGACTCAGAAAACTGTATTTTAGCACAGCTAGGAGACTACCAATTGGTAATGCTTAAAGGGATACTGTCATGGGAAAACATGTTGTTTTCAAAACACATCAGCTAATAGTGCGACTCCAGCAGAATTCTGCACTGAAATCTGTTTCTCAAAACGGCAAACAGATTTTTTTAATATTTAATTTTAAAATCTGACATTGGGCTAGACATTTTGTCAGTTTCCCAGCTGCCCCTAGTCATATTACTTGTGCTCTGATAAATTACAGTCACTTTTTACTGCTGTACTGTAAGTTGGGGTGATATCACCCTTTCCCCTATCGGCCTACCAAAAAAAACAATGGGAAGGTAACCAGATAGCAGCTCCCTAACACAAGATAACAGCTGCCTGGTAGATCTAAGAACAACACTCAATAGTAAAATCCAGGTCCCACTGAGACACATTCAGTTACATTGAGTTTGAGAAACAACAGCCTGCCAGAAAGCAGTTCCACCCTAAAGTGCTGGCAGTTTCTGAAATCACATGACCAGGAAAAATGACCTGAGATGGTTGCCTTGCCTACAAACCAATATTATAGATTTAAAAAATGCACTTGCTGGGCCTGGAATTAATTTTTATATGGTATACTGAAGTATTTGCAGTGCAAACAGTGTTACAAATAAAACAACACCATAAACATCATGATAGAATCCCTTTAAGCATAGGGGACACTGTAAAAATATTTACTATAAAAAAGGGGCCCCAATTGAAAAAGTTAATTTCTAAAGGTGACCTTCCTATGAGGCTTTGAAATAAATACAGCCCAGGGCTCACTTATAAACACTGGGCAAATTTGCACCTGGGCATTAACCCATAGCAACTAATCAGTGATTAGCTTTTTTTCAGGCAGCTGCATGTTGAACAATGAAAGCAATCATCTGTTTGGTTGTCAAGCCCAGGTACAAATTTGCCCAGTGTTTATAAATAACCCCCATTGTGTCTTCGTGCAGACCAATGCTATGTGTCTGTCAGTGCAGAAATACAGTATAGCAGATAGGAGATCAATGGCTTCTCTTCCCCTACATCAAAATACACAGGATGGGAGAAGCTGAGGATATACCTCGTGGGTAGGGTTGCCACCTTTTCTGGAAAAAAATACTGTCCTTCCTATATATTTATCTTTTTTGCCTATTAATAACATTGGGATCAACAATCAAAAATACCGGCCAAGCCGTTAAAATACCGGCCAAGTGGCAACCCTACACTGAAATCCATTTCTCAAAAGAGCAAACAGATTTTTTTACATTTCATTTTGAAATCTGACATGGAGCTAGACATATTGTCAATTTCCCAGCTGCCCCAAGTCATGTGACTTGTCCTCTGATAAACTTCAATCACTCTTTACTGCTGTACTGCAAGTTGGAGTGATATCACCACCTCCCTTTCCCCCACCCAGCAGCCTAACAACAGAACAATGAGAAGGTAACCAGATAACAGCTCCCTAACACAAGATAACAGCACTTAATAAGAACAGCACTTAATAGTAAAACCCATGTCCCACTTAGGGTTGCCACCTGGCCGGTATTTTACCGGTCTGGCCGGTATTTTTCATGGTTGATCCCAATGTTATTAATAGGAAAAAAGAAAAATATATAGCAAGGCCGGTATTTTTTTTAAGAAAAGGTGGCAACCCTAGTCCCACTGCGTACTAGTCAGTTACATTGAGAAGGTAAAACAACAGCCTGCCAGAAAGCAGTTCCCTCCTGAAGTGCTGGCACAAGTCACATGACCCGGGGCAGCTGGGAAATTGACAAAATGGCTAGCCCCATGTCAGATTTCAAAACTGAATATAAAAAAATGTTTGCTCTTTTGAGAAATGGATTTCAGTGCAGAAGTCTACTGGAGCTGCATTATTAACTGATGCATTTAAAAAAAAAAAAAAAAAACATGTTTTCCCATGACAGTTTCCCTTTAATGAACCCGTCCTATTCAAATTGACTTAAGCGTAAGATCACTAGTGACTTTTCGCTAGGCATAAATGAACATTAGCGTATCTTTGCTATGAAATGCTCTCACTGAAGAAGTATCGCTAGCGAAAAGTCGCATTTTTGTGACTTTTTCACCTGGCGGAGTGGTGCGGAGTGTGCGAAGCAGTGGCTCTTAAGTTAATCCGTCCCTATGGCTTAGATGGTGGTAGCATCCCCAGAGGTGCTCCTGAATGGCCCGGTACAGATGCCCCCCATATGCCCTTGGAATCAGCACAGGAGCCCTGTACCACATTGAGTCATTATTATTTTTACTACTCTTACCTATCTTGTTTCTGGGATACCACTCAAACCCCCCCAGGACTGGAATTCAACATAGGCCTTGGCTTTTCAAGTATACAGCCCCCTCCATCCCATTAGTCTGTGGCATCTAAAAGCAGCCCCTCTGGCATTTGCCAGAATCCACAGATTGCCAGTCAGGGCCTCCACTGAACCGTGACAGCGGCATGCACCAATCAGAGAGAAGTTGTTTGGCAGACTGAATTTACTGTACATCCCTGTATTGCAATTAGAGAGCCACAGCATTTGCTGGAAGTTTACACCAACAACTAAAAAATAGGCAAGGCACGTGCCTATTGTTTGTGAGTCCTGATGTTTGTTTTGGAAGCAAATGGTTGCTAAGCAACCTGCACTTCCTTTTAATAATGGAGGGGAAAATGCCCCCCCCCCCCCACTTCAAAAATCTTTCTAATCTCTGAGGCATTTTTCTTTAGATGTGTATCCACATGTCTCGCGTTATCAATCATTTATTCAAGTACCCCAGGCAGCGTGTAAAGTGACAAGCTATTTATTTCCTGTGGGGCTCTCCTAATTGGTCAGGAAATGCCCGGCCCAAGCCCTAACTGCACAAACATACACAACATAATCTGTTTATTTACCCATTTGCACGTATCTCTGCTCCAGGCACAGGAATACTGACAACAAACAGCTCCTGGGGGGGCGCAGGGATCATATAATGCGAATATACTCAACCCCTGAACACTGGAAGTCTCTGTAAAAAATAAAATTACTTCATAAAATCATCCATATTCATATAAATAAAGACTCTTGTGAAAAATCTTCCTACAAGTATGTTTGATTGGATATTCCAACATAGGAACACTTACATTTTAACTACTTATGTGGCCTCACGCAAACAACGTAAAAGCACATATAGACGCTACCACACTTCTTGTCAGGTAATCAGTGCCAGCTGCTTCCTACCCTTGGAACCTGCATTACTTCCTGTCAGGTGATCAGTGCCAGCCCCTTCTTGCCCCTGGAACCTGCATTACTTCCTGTCAGGTGATCAGGTAGCCCACAGGCTATGACAAAATGGTGGCACAATGGAAAAGGGAAATAAAGAGGGATGTGTGTGTCCCAATTCTATAATATTTCCCTTGGTAGGTCGCTGGTTAAGATTTTTGTTCTGTACATATGCACACCAGCCCATCTAGTACTGTCACCAGTTTGTTTTTTACAGGGGCTTCCCCATAGGGTCTAGTTTTGACCTGGAAAGCCCAGTTTTAGTACGGGCTGTCTGCTCAAAACTACCAACCAGTTTTGCAGATTTGGAAACCCTCTTTGAATCAGCCAATCACTAACTGTCTCAACATCGAACCACACACCCCTACATCACAAGCCCACTGTCACCCACCCCCTGATGTAACCAATCTGCTCTCTGTAAATTCTTTATTTATCACAAATTAACAGCGCATAATGTCCTTACTACTGACGCGTTTCGTGCACATAGGCACTTCCTCAGAGTATACTTGTGCACTCAACAGTTTTTATATGGACTCCATATTAATATCTATGGTAACAAAGTGGAAAATACTTTTGGGCAGACTGGATTAGCCAAGGCCCTGCTTTGTCTCACAATAGGTCTGCATGGGTCCCTCTGTAGATCAAGTAATTGGCCATTCAAGGGCCAACCAACTAGATCAGCTTCATTATTCCTATAGATCTGCTCATATGTCTATGGTTCATATTCCAGAGCTCCAATTAAAGGGGTGCTTTAGCTTTAGATTAACTTTGGATATGTTATAGAATGGACAATTCTAAGCAACCTTTCAATTGGTCTTTATTTTTTATGTTTTTAATTATTTGCCTTTATTAATCTTTCTAGCTTTCTGGCCTCATCTAAAAATAAATGCTCTGTATGGCTACACGTTTTATTGTCATTGCTACTTTTTATTCTTCTTTCTATTCAGACCTTACTCTATTCATTTTTCAGTACATAATGAAATCAATGTATGGTTTCTAGGGTATATTGTACCCTAGCAACCAGATTGCTGAGATTGCAAACTGGAGAGCTGCTAAATAAAAAGCGAAATAATTAAAAAACCAATAAAAAAATTAAAACCAATTGCATATTGTCTCAGAATATCACTCTCATCCTAAAAGTAAACTCAATGGTGAACAACACCTTTAAAGGGCAAGGAAAGTGTAAAATAGAATAAGGCTAGAAATGCTGTATTTTGTATACTAAACATAAACATGAACTTACTGCACCACAAGCCTAATCAAACTAATTATTTATGCTTTCAAAGTTGGCCACAGGGGGCTGTCATCTTGTAACTTTGTTAGACATCTCTGCAATATCAAGACTCGCACATGCTCAGTGTGATCTGGGCTTCTTAGGGGTCTTCTTAAATGATCAAAAAACAAAGCTGCTTGAGTTCTGCATGGCTGGTAAGTAAGGCAGGGGCTCCCCCTGCTGTTCATAAGTATGATTGTTTCAATGCCAGAAGTTAGGGACTGTCTGACAATTCCTATCCACAGCACTAAATGAAGGGAGAATTTCACTGCATACAGTCAGGTTTCTTATAAAAACAGTACACAGTTTTTAATTAAAGTATATTGGAGATAGATTTCTTTTTCATTAAAGAAGGTAAAAATTGGATTTTATTTCTTTGCCTTTCCTTGCCCTTTGATGTCTATACTGCAACCTTCATCTTATGCAGAACTACACATCCCAGAAACCCTACACTGTCGAAGTGCTTCTCAAGGACACCCTTGCTTTGAAGACATGAGCGCCTTTGTTGATGGCCGCCTTTATCTTCTTAATTAATCCTTCACCAGTGTCGCCATCTGTCTGCGCCTTGGCACTGCCAACAATGAAAATATATTTATTGCCCTCATTTCTGATAGGGATTTTCTAAGCCTTGGCCGCAAGACAAAGTGAAGTCATTGCACGTGATACTCTGTATGGGGCCCCAATTGTTCTCTGTATCCTTTCATTTTACTTAGAGCGTCGCACAGGCCTCTGGCGTCAGACCAAGCACTAGAAGCCATACTTAGGAAATGCAGCCAGACGCAGAGGTTGCCAAGCTCATCCCTTTCACACTGTGAAATCAACATCAGCAATTCATTCCGATGCACGGCGCAGTCTGCACTTGTTTTCATGGAGCCATGCAGGACTGTGTCTGTATATTAGAGGCATGCCTTCCAATTAACGCTTAGTATGACACTTATGATGTGGTATTAGAAGCTACTTACCTGGTTACTATAATAATTAATTAGGGTGTCAATGCTGGACCCCATAGTTTGGGCTACTATACCAGACCAAAACCCCCAACAGCCCATTAGTAGGAAAGATCTGTGTCGCTGGAGATACCCCAGTAGCTCCACATCTTCTTTTCAGCACGTTTTGGGCTGGAATTTGGTTCATGCTTAAAGGGGTTGTTCACCTTTAAATTAACTTTTATTATGATTTTAGAGCAAGGGTCCCCAACCTTTTTTTACCCATGAGCCACACTCAAAAATAAAAAAAGAGTTGAGGCATGAAAAAACTTCATGGGGTGGCAAATAAGGGCTGTAATTGGCTATTTGGTGGCCCCTATGTGGACTGGCACGAGACTACAGGAGACTGTTTGGCAGTACATGCTTTTTATACAACTAAAACTTGCCTCCAAGCCTGGAATTCAAAAATAAGCACCTGCTTTGAGGCCACTGGGAGCAACACCCAAGGGGTTGGAGAGCAACATGTTACTCACGAGCTACTGGTT
This sequence comes from Xenopus borealis, assembly GCA_024363595.1. Lineage (NCBI taxonomy): Eukaryota > Metazoa > Chordata > Amphibia > Anura > Pipidae > Xenopus > Xenopus borealis. The sequence goes on from CM044446.1 coordinate 7,514,813, forward strand.
GGGGATCACTGATGTAGCGATTCTAAGACAATTAACAATTGGTTTTCATTCTTTATTTGTGGTTTTGGAGTTATTTAGCTTTATTCAGTTGCTCCAGTTTGCACTTAGAATAAGACCCAGCAGAGGAAGCAGATCATGCAGCTGCAGGGGGGCCCAGGAGGTATAGGGGGCCCCATTAGGCCCTGATTTTAATATATATTGGTAAAACAAGACAAACTCTGGATAGTGGGGGGCACTAAAACTGATTTGCTGTGGGGCCCAATAACCTCTAGTTACACCACTGACTGCCACATATTTGCTTGAATCTATATTTTGACTGTAGGCAGGTTTGGGTCGCTATACGCAGAGCCGGATTTACATAGCGGGTGCCCCTAAGCCCCCAGCCGTTTGTCACCACCATACTCTGCCCTTTATTCGCAAATCTTCATCATCAAGACCAGAGCAATGGGAATTGGTGCATGGGAAATGTAAAAAAACTATTCTATCTCCTGTGTATCCCCAGTGTTTCTAGACTAATGTGGGTGTGGCTTGGCAGCATGTAGCCCCCTAAAATCCTGTTGCTCTAGGCCCGGGCCTAGGTGGCCTTTCCACAAATTCAGGCCTGGCTATACTGCATTTGCACCTGGTACCTAACAGGTATTATACTCGTTCTATAACATACTAAAAGTAAACTGAAAGGTGAACTACCCCTTTAATAATGAATGGCTATACCATTCCCACCCCTATTTAGGCTCATTCCATTCTGCAGCTATTATACAAAAATCTCTCATCTAAGGAACAAATGGGGGGGGGGGTCCCTCAGAGACTCTCACTTATTCAGGAAAGCAAGCACCACTCTATTCCAGGAAATAGACCCATTTTAAAGTCTCGCAATTATCACAGCTGGGTCTTTTTATTTTTTGCAGGGAAACCTATTTTCAGGGACATTGTTACAAACATATTCTTTGATATTATTTTAAACCATTGGCCATGCCACAAAGTACAAACGCCAGTCACGTATCCCAATATGGAGTGTTGCACAAGGGGCAGACTATGGGTCTGCGTCAGGAGAGACTGCTCAGGAAAAAAAAAGGGGGGGGGGGAATAAAATAAACGCTTGGAGCTGACCAGGAAGATACTTGATCAGAAGCAGATTTCTGAGTTGTGTCACGCTGAAGAATTTTTAAACAAAATAACTGGTTTCCCCTTCAGGCTCCTTGGCAACAAGAAGGGTCCCCTATGGCGCCATGTGAAGGGGTCAGAGCTCATTGGAAGCCGACAGTGTTTTGCAGCAGAGGAGGAGAAGGCTACAAGCCTCAGTCCACCAGCACAGAGCTAGGCACCAAGCCAGACTAGGATTTCCTCAAAGCACGGGAAGATTTGTTTGGAATATTAAAGAATGAGGGGGGAGGGGGTTGTTTAAAACACAAGTGGCTGAAATATTTTGCTTCCTATAGGACAGGACAGCCATGACCTTGTTCAATGCAATCAGGTATTGGCTAGGAAGCTGGATGGCATGGAACAAACCTGCCACAGAGCTGCTGTATGTCAGTCAGTGTACAACAGTTCCAAGTTCCTTGGTGACTTAAAGGAGAAAGAAAGCAGTTTATTGCCAATACTTTAGCCAAAATAGTGCAAGCTATAACAATATATTTATTTTGCAGAATGCTTTACTATACCTAAGTAAACAGCTTTAGAAGCTCTCTCGGTTTGTTTAGGATAGCAGCTGCCATGTTAGCTTGATGTAACATCACTTCCTTCCTGAGTCTCTCCAAGCTCTGGGGTCAGATTACAGCAGGGAGGGAAGGGGAGAGATAAACAAACTGAGCATGCTCAAGCCCTGGCCCTGGAGGGTTAAGATGAAAACAGGAAGTCTGATACAGAAGCCCAGTGTACACAATAGAAGGAAAGAAATGCTGTGTTTCTTTTGACAGAGGACTCAGAGCAGCATTACTTTGAGGGTTTACTGGTGCATTCTTAAAGACCTTTCTGATAAAGCTTAGCTTAGCCTTTCCTTCTCCTATATATCCAGTTAATGTATACTTCAATTTTATGGATATCTTTATCTTTAATTGCATATTTATTTTCTGGCTCTTTACTGTCCATCTTCAATTCTGATTTCTGAACTGCAAGCTGGTTGCTAAGGTACAACAATCCCTAGCAACAAGATCATAATTAAAAAGCCAAGATTGAGAGGCAGAACAAAAATTTAAAAATAAATTCTGTCAACGGTCCATTAATACAAATGCTCATGCCTAGCACATGCCTTATAAAAACAAAAAAATGACACAAGGTTTTATTGCTACAGAATGCAATATTCTGAATCAGGAACAGTGCAGAATCCCACAGCTGCTACACAAAGTCCTCTACAGGACAGGCTGCAGAATTACATCAAAATAATAAATAGGGATCAAGAAAATATTGTTAATAAATATTTTGAACATTATGTAAAAAAAAAAAAAAAATCATGGTAGTACCTAGATACTCCTTACTGTTGTACAACAATGCACCCGCAGCAGGGCTATAGGGAAGCAGCAGCATTAGGGGAAGGGGCATTTACAGCTTCACATGGGGGGCTGTAGCACCACAGGTGTTGAATAACGACAGATTAGATGCTAAAAATGCATCACAGAGGTCTCAGGGAACTAAATAGTTAACACGCAATGGAGAGAAGTCCTGTGATTCAAGTAAAAAAGATTTAAGAACCTGATATGGCATTACTGAGAAAGAGATTGGTCAAGCAGTTTCAGGGCTCCCCCTACAAGATGCAAGCTCCCAGTAACCAGAACTTGGATGCATGCTGCTTCTCTCAAAAGCACCGAGCCAGAGCTGGCCACAGGGTGGTGGTGGAGCAGGTTAATGTCCAGGCATGGGAACTCCATGTCTCTTCCTTGGGTTGCCCACTGCAGGGCATGAGAGATGCATGGGAACACCAAGGAATTGCAGTTGAGAAAACGCTCAGAAGAAGGGGCGAGAAGCAGCGGAGAGCCACGTGGACTGTCTTTAATGAGGGCATCTACAGCCAAGGAAGAACCCCACGGGGCAGAACAGCTGCGTTCTTCATTCAGCTGATTCCACGTCTTTTGGTTCTCTAGGCATCGAGTCAGGACGTTCTCCAGGGTCACGTTAAAATTCTGCTGATCTGGAGAGATCATTGTATGGATAAGCAATTTAGTAAGCTTCCAAAATGCAGGCTCCCCTAAGAGCATTCGAAAAGATACAATTTGCTGGGCAACTGATTGCCTTAAGTAATATCATTATCCCCACTGGAGAAGTGGCCTGGTCATGGCGTGACATGGTTTGCTATGTCAGTCTGACAAATAGGGTTAAAGGGATTCTGTCATGATTTTTATGATGTAGTTTTTATTCCTAAAATACACTGTTTACACTGAAAATTATTTGCTTTATCATGTAAAATTTAATTCCTGAACCAGCAAGTGCAATTTTTTTTCCGTTGTATAATTGGTTTGTAGGCAGCCAGGTCAGGTCATTTTGCCTGGTCATGTGCTTTCAGTAAAAGCCAGCACTTTAGGATGGAACTGCTTTCTGGCAGGCTGTTGTTTCTTCTACTCAATGTAACTGAATGTTTCTCAGTGAGACCTGAATTTAAGTATTGAATGCTGTTCTTCTATCTCTCGGGATCTTGTGTTAGGGAGCTGTTATCTGGTTACCTTCCCATTGTTCTTTTGTTAGGCTGCTGGTGGGAAAAGGAAGGGGGTGATATCACTCCAACTTGCAGTACAGAAGTAAAGAGTGAATGAAGCTTATCAGAGTACAAGTCATATGACTGGGGCAGCTGGGAAACTGACAATATGTCTAGCACCACATCAGATTTCAAAATTAAATATAAAAAAAATCTGTTTGCTCTTTTGAAGATTTCAGTGCAGAATTCTGTTGGAGCAGCACTATTAATTGATGTGCTTAGAAAAATGTTTTTTTTCCCCATGACAGTATGCCTTTAAAGATACTCTCCTTAGAGGGGAACTAAAAGTCCATTGAAAACTTTTCCTATTTGAAGTTAGTGAATTCCCAGAGGAGCTGTTAAGTAGCTTTATGGAATATGTTGGCGCTATGGAAATACATGTTAATAATAATCATAATACACTCTTTTGAGAAATGGATTTCAGTGCAGAATTCTGCTGGAGCAGCACTATTAATGGATGTGTTTTGAAAAAGACATTTTTTCCCATGACAGGATCCCTTTAACTACAGGCAGAGCAGCCAGAGGAGCAACATTCCTTATTTTAAGGAAACCACAAAATCCCATTTTGTCTATCTAAGCCCTGTTGGGAGTGAGTGTAAAGGCAAAATGACTGGGTTATATTCAGTACTAAACCGTCCTAATCTGCAAGCACAAGGCATGGAGGTGGGAGATTATGAACAAAGATTAAGCATTTACCTGCCATTCCCACTCCTGACACTTCACTGATGTTTGGGCAGAACACAGCATAGTCAAAATGGCAGGGCTGCAACAGAAAAGGAAAGAAGGAAATATGAATACCTGCTGCAAACCAATGAAATATAATAAATTAAAATAAGCTTTTGGCGAGTAACCATGTCTGTATATTATATGGCACCAAACTGCCCCCACTGCACATTTACCTGCAGATGCTTCAGCAAGGCAGCAGTGTCTCTCTCTCCTGTGGCATTAAACAGCAGAACACGGACCAGAGACCCCCTGCAAGTAAACACAAGCCACATAAAAAACTTGGAATTTACAACAAGGATACAAAAAGCCCCCCCCCATTTTTGTTAGACATGAAAGACCCTAGATACAGTTTTGTCACTTTTCATGTTTTCATTTTTACGACTATTTAGGTCCATGGTGCATATTCTCTGGTGGTATTTTTCAGCCAGTCAATCAGCTGAATGGAATCAATGAGGGATGTGTCGAATCCCCGAACTGAATTTGCATATGCAAATTAAGGTCAGAAAAGGAAAAGTGGAACTTTTTTTTTTTTTAACGTCCTTGTTTTGACAAAAATTTACATATGCAAATTAGGATTCAGATTCAGTTCAGCCAGGCAAAAGGATTCGGCCAAATCCGAATCCTGCTGAAAAAGGCAGAATCCTGGATTTGTGCATCCCTAGAATCAATATGGCAGATTTAATCAAACTAAATGATAGGCTCAGTCGGGCAATTCACCACTGGCTGTCTAATGCCAGCAAAGAATAAGACCCATAGGCTGAGTTTGACACAAGGCAATTCCTTACCCTCCCGCCTTTTCTTCCTTGAGAGCCACATCACGAAACCACCTCACACAGGCTTTTATGCTGCTGCTGGTGTGTGCCCCATCTATGTAATAGGAAATTGGGCCCCGTTTCAAGATCTGTGTCCTCCCTAGCCAAATGGTGTCCTGCAGCCCTGCAAATTATCCAGACAAAAAAGAGTTATAGGAGGTACAATAGCTCTGGTCACACAGCTCAGACAAGCTTAGACAGATGTCTACAGACAATAAAATATCCAACTTCTATGGTTCATCGTAGCAACGAACATTATTACAGGCATCATAAAGACTCAGCATGTCATACAGTCTTCACTTATTATGAGGGGATCAGTAACAACAAAATATAAAATGTTTTTGAAAAAGGCACGGTGGTACGGGAAGCAGTTTACTCTAAAAGTCTAGGTGTGGCTTTGTTTACGCAACAGATACAAGTCATAGGATAGCTTTTCTGTTGTGCATATTACTGGTTCTTTAACAAGTGTTTTTTACAGGTAAACCCAGAGCATTTAGATTCTCACCTTGAACCATAGGGATGCTGGGATAGAAGGCAGAAGCCAGAGGCAAGGGCCATTTCATGGGGGGAAGGTGGCTGTTTGGGTTCTTCTGCTCTCCAACACCTAGAGAAAGAGAAAAGAGAATTCTGCTAATAAACTTCTTATAAATCATATTTGGTGGAATGTGATCCTGCACTCAGCAGCATCCTTTGCCCAATCACTTGACCTCTCAGAGTCTCAGGCACCTAAAATAAGAAGGCTCAAGATCTCTTGCCACTTGAGTACAACAGACCTGTAAAATGAATTACAAGATTATCCCAAACTATATTAAACTGGTTAAAATAATATTTTTTTTTAAATACTCTCCGCTCCACGAATTGCAGTACACATATAAACTGTAATTCTATATAGAAGAATCCAACCACCTACAGCCCAACTTGAGTAGCAGAACAGGCTCTCCTGGTCTGACTGTAGGAGCCGTTGGAGGTCTCTTGGGGGTAAATCTGTTGACTTGACTTACCTGTATAGCCTTGGTGTTGAAGCCATGTCTGTGCCAGCTGTAATGCCAACGCTGCATTGAGTTTCTGATGATCCCCTGCCAGACCCAGCTGTAGGCTAATGTCCTCATCCGCGTACTCCGCAAGATCAGGGCACATGTAGAGGGGGCACTGCAGAGATAGAGGAACAGCTAGAGAAGTGCCAGTGACCAGTACAGATATGGGCATGTGCTAGTCAGAGACCTACCTCAATCTCCTCTGCTCGTTTTATCAGCACATCCAATGGACCAGCTGTTTGGGAGACTGTGAAAGCAGGGACACCTGGCTGTAAGATGGAACAGGTTAACATTGCAGTCTTTCAATCTAGAGATAAAATCATAGTACTAGCAGCATACAGCTGGGAGTTGACACCTGTCAAGCCAATGAGGGTTGTAAAGGTTGCAGCAGGTCACATCTCATTGATGATCATGCATATAAAGCTATTCACAGCACAAATATACAGCGGTATATATCTCTACTTAGTCTAATGGGCTGCTCTCCTTCCACTGTTCATGATGCAATTGGAACATTATGGGATGGCCAGGCCAGGGGTTTAAAGATAGTAGAATTTGCAAGGGGTTTGTACCAATGCTGCCTGGGTTTCCCTCCCACACTGCAAACCATATAGACTGGTCAATTGACTGCCCCCTGTCATTGTGGATGAGAAATGGGCTTAGACTGTAAGCTTCACTGGTACAGAGACTGGAGGTTGTAAAGTTCTGCAGAAAAAGTCAACATAATGTGAGAATGAAGAATAAAAATTGCAACATAGTCTAAAAGGCAGAGCCAGGGCATGTTGCCCTATATATCCAGCCATATAAATAACAAGGAAACTATAGTCACAGATAACAAAGGATACAATCCTATATATTTAACCAAACCGCAATGAACACTGATAAGGATCTTCCTGTTTCCTTGATCTCTATGGGTCATTTTGGTCAAAGAAAGCATTTTTGATGGAGAAATAGCTCCCTCTGGTGGTCACTAGTGTAGCACCGGGATAGCATAAATGACAGACCTAAGTGTTCTGTAAAATAAAAAAGGGATCTATGTACCCCCTGTTCTATATAAGGGGATTTTCCAACAGAAACCTGTTCTGAGGTGTGGAATGTGACAGGCAGCAGGCATTTTTCCTGTTCAGTGCAACAAATCTAATCAGAATATGTAGCCTTTACTGTGTTTCTCTGCAACTCAGGCAAGTCTTTCTAAGCAGAATTATTACAATACACACACCTGCAGAATCAGGAATAGGTACCAGCCCACTATACAAGCTGGCATACGTTGGATCTAGTCACTCTCCATACCTTAAATATCCCTCCCTTCTGCCAAGCGATTTTCTCAATGGTGTCACCCAGGATGCTTGTGTGGTCGATATCCAGGGATGAGACACCACAAACCACGGGGTTCCTGCAGGGAGAAGACAGACGGGACAAGTTTAGAGTCACAAGCTGCAAAATCTGCTATAGACCACAGAAGATGAACCCCCTTAACTACAACTCCCAGAATCCATTTCAGCTCTCAGCTGTTTGAGAAGTGCAGAATAATCGTAATAATAATGTACTTCTACCCACCTGATGATATTGGTACAGTCGTATGCTCCCCCAATGCCAACTTCCAGCACAGCAAGGTCTACCTGAGTCACACAATGGGAAAAGTGAGGGTCATGCAAACACAACTTGGGAAAGCAGTGCATACAGACATGAATATTCCCCCAGTGCATAAGTCTTAATGAAGCATATAGATTCCTGCAACATAGAATGTCTGTGGATGATGAAACAGCATTCCCAAAAGTGTTGAACATAATAGAATTCTTCCATGGCTTTACCAAGGAATAACAAATACAATTCTCATTCATCTACAAAAAGGACAAGCTTAGGAGCAAACAGACCTTCTGTTCAAGAAAGATGTGAAAAGCCATGATAGTGAGGAAGCGAAAGTAAGGTGGCATGCAGGGGTTCTCTTCATCCTAAAGGAAGCAAACAGAAAACATGGTTCATTTTAAGTACTGACCTGTCCTATAATATAACTAGCACTATAAATTTAGTTAGAATGTTGCTCTAAATTCCATAATGTTTACCCCTCCATTTTCTTACATTGGTTTCTTCCAAGCGGTTGTACACCTGCCAGAAGTATTTGCTGAAAAGCTCTTTGCTGATTGGCTGCCCATTGATCCGAATCCTCTCTCTCACTTGCACCAAGTGGGGGGAGCTGTAAGAACAGCAGAGTCAAATTAGATGATATAACATTGAGCTGGGCAAGATCTGCAGGTGGCCAAGTCCCTGCCTCCCCCTTCCAGAGCAATAAAAAGCCATGCAACAATTCTGTATAGACAGAATTACATTTCAGTATCCAATTGGAAGTTGAATTACATTTACAAATAATTATAAAACCAATGAAATGAGCAATAAATTGAATGTTTTTTGGGTGGTGTACTCCTACAGGTGAAAAAAAAACAATTACCTGTAGAATCCAGTTTTCAGGCCATAGTTGCGCAAAATCTGCTCCACGAAAGCACATGTGGACCCCTTAAACATACAGTACAGGTCAGTACTATACTTAACATACAGCCCAAACTGCTGCTGCAGTCCCCCACCTGCTCCCCATCTACTGGTCACTTATACCCTCTACTGCTCACCTTGCCCTTGGTTCCAGTGACATGTATAATATTCAGCTTGTCCAAGTCTTCCACCTGCAGATAAAGCGGACAGGTTATTCATTTCATATAGAACCTATTCCCCCAGATAAGGATAGCATCACTATATCAAGACAGATAAAACAACACACAGCCTGATACAATCAGATATTTTGTAACAACCGCCTTACATGTTGGTCATCCAGTAACCAGATTTTCATTTATGAGGTCTGCACTTTAACCCAAGAAAAACCAAGCCACATTTTTGTAAATAAAGCATTTGTGGAGTACATAGGTGTCTGGACAAGTGAAGGCATTGGATACAATTCTGGATGATTTCCAGCTCTCTTTAAAACACATTGCGTGTCATGGGGCATTTTGACCACCAAAGAATCAGAAGTCGTCAAGACTGCAGTGTGTTGACACATTACTTCTATTTATCTCCCAGAGGGCAGTGTGGTCAAAACTCCAATGCGCCACAGGCTAAAGCTGCTTAAAGGAATTGTTCAGTAAAAAAACTGGGTAAAAAAATAGACAGGCTGTGCAAAATAAAATATGTTTCTAATATAGTTAGTTAGCCAAAAATGTAATGTATAAACGCTGGAGTGACTGAATGTGTAACATAACAGAACAGAACACTACTTCGTGCTTTTCAGCTCTCTTGCTTTCCACTGATTGGTTTCCAGGCAGTAACCAATCAGAGACTTGAGGGGGGCCACATGGGACGTAACTGTTGCTTTTGAATCTGAGCTGAATGCTGAGGATTAATTGCAAACTCACTGAACAGTTATGACCCATGTGGGCCCCCTTCAAGTTGCTGACTAGAGCTGGCCATAGATGCAAAGATTCGCTCGTTTGGCAACATCGGGCTATATCGTGGTAATACGGCCGAACGATTGGATTACAACGAGTGCAATGGACTTCCAAGGGGTCGGTTGGAAGAAAATCCAACCTTCCCGATCAATATTGTGTCCAGATATCAGTCGGGAAGACCCGTCGGAAGCCCCCATACATGGGCAGATAAGCTGTCAAATCGGTCTAAACTGCCTGTGTATGGCCAGCATAAGCAGAAAGTTCTGTTCTGTTCCACATCCAGTCACTCCAACCTTTATACATTACATTTTTGGCTAACAAACTATATTAAATAAAAAATTTATTTTATTTTGACAAGTCTATTTACCCAGTTTTATTTTTACACTGAACTGTTCCTTTAACAGCTCCACTGGACAATCACTAACTTTAACAATTCTTCAATGGATGTTTAGTTCCCCTGTAAGGAGCGTATCTTTAGATATGTGTAAGTAGATAAGCTTTCATTTAGCACTGCTTGGCACAGCACTCTATCCAAAGTGAGGGAAAGTGCAGTACAAGAAGTCAAACAAGCCATAAATCATTACTCAAGTGATATATGAACCTGGAGCACACGGCTCTGCACTGCTTCCCTGCACACCCAGCACTTACACAAAATCATTAACACATCAACCATAAAACACTGTTATACGGTTCCTGCAGCACAAACATTCCTGCCCTTTGCTCTGACTGACAGGGCAGCGAAAGCCATTCTAGTGCCAGTTGGAAAGAGAAGAATGGCAGTGGCCAACAGTGAGATTTGTTAAACACTATGATTGATGCTTGACTGCAGGTGACTAATCCTTCAAAAATGCCTCTCTATTGGAATTAACTGAAATTGGTGGTGTAAAACCCACATATCACTAAGTTGTCTCTGGAGGAAACTAAGGGTGCCCTAGAGATGTTGGTGATACCTCCTATATGTTCAGTATTTCCAGTGGAGAGGCGCTGCAAATAATTCACTCTACCATGTAAAATTGAATGCCTGTACCAGCAAGTGCATTTTTAAAATGTATAATATTGGTGTGTAGGTGCATCTCAGGTCATTCTGCCTGGTCATGTGCTTTCAGAAAGAGCCAGCACTTTAGGATGGAACTGCTTTCTGGCAGGCTGTTGTTTCTCCTACTCAATGTAACTGAATGTGTCTCAGTGGGACCTGGATTTTACTATTGAGTGTTGTTATTAGATCTACCAGGCAACTGTTATCTTGTGTTAGGGAGCTGCTATCTGGTTACCACCCATTGTTAGGTGTTGGGGGGGGGGTGATATCACTAAAACTTGCAGTACAGCAGTAAAGAGTGACTGAAGTTTATCAGAGCACAAGTCACATGACTGAGGGTACCTGGGACAATATGTCTAGACCCATGTCATATTTCAAAATGAAATATAAAAAAATATGTTTTTCAGTTTCAGTGCAAAATTCTGCTGGAGTATCCCTTTAAAGGGGAACTGATGCTACAAAAATTAATAAAAAAGGGCAAGAAAAAGGTCATTCACCGTTTAGTTAACATTTAGTATGTTATAGAATGGCTAATTCTAAGCAACTTTTCAATTAGTCTTTATTTATTTATTATTTTTTATAGTTTTTTTAACTATTTGACATTTTCTTCTGGCTTTGTCCAGCTTTCAAATGGGGGTCACTTACCCCATCTAAAAAAAACAAATGCTCTATAAGGCTACATATTTGTTATTGTTACTTTTCATTAATAATTGTTGCTAATGTAATTTGGACTGGAGCAACCAGATTGCTGAAATTGTCTCACAATCTGCTGATTGCAGCAGAAATTATTATATATATAATGAATCCAATGAGTGTCCGCACTCCAAAGCAACCGCTGTTATAGCGTATAAAAGTGTAATTCCGGGGGTGCACGGTTAAAAGTATTTACATGTATATCTTCACAGAACCAGCACTCCCATATAAAAATTCTTCAATTGAAGAATTTTTATATGGGAGTGCTGGTTCTGTGAAGATATACACACATATATAATATATATATATATACACACACACATACAATTGTAATGCTGGTCAATATATGTTGCCAACTCTCAAATGCATCCACTAGCCTAAGACAGACCTGCAAGCCGCTCCTCTCCAGGAACTGCCGCATCATCTGAAGTTGCTCAGCCGGATCATACCGTTGCCTCTTGACCTGGTCCAGGTAATTGGCATTTGTCTGCAGAGTATTCAGGGTGCGGATAGCGTCCTACAGAGGCAGAAAAGGCAAGATTCAGTGGTTGAGACATATTTAGAAAGAATGAGATGTGGCCAAGGACATATATATATAGACATATATATATATATATATATATACTGGCAGATATGGGAGCTGACTTGTAAACTGACCGTGTGAGGTTACAGTCCCTATAATATAAATATTCTGAACACTTGTTCTGTCCCTGTGATAAACACCACCCAATGTTAATATTAATCAGGGACAGCCAAGCCATAGAATATCCCTACTAGCAGGATGTTGGGGGCTGCACAACTATGGGTCATCTCCTGAAAAGTCCGCCCTCAATTCACGTCGCAAGCAGCAAAACACTGAGCATGGAGGATCATTAACAAAGCAAAGCTAACCCACGGGTTAAATTAAAGGGTATACAAAGGCTACAGAGTCATAACACACAGACTCATGATCACCACAAGAAGCAAAAACAGCCTCCCATAATTCAGCCAAATAGCTCTGAGAAGGGTGGGAAACAGACTTGCGTTGCTCACCAGATTTTTGTTAGTTTTTTGCTAACCCCCCCCCCAGCGAGTGTCAGCTGAAATACCTGCTCATAAATGCTGCCAATCTCCAAATGTGTCAATGGGAGTAAGGCTCAAGTCATGGGAGGCTGATTTCCTGCAGAAAAGCAGGGCACATCACAAACTTATTAGGCTAGAGGTACTGCAGCTATTAAAAGTTCTATACCAGTGATCCCCAACCAGTAGCTTGTGAGCAACATGTTGCTCTCCAACCCCTTGGATGTTGCTCCCAGTGGCCTCAAAGCAGGCAAGTTTTGGTTGTATAAAAACCAGGTGCACTGCCAAACAGAGCCTCAATGTAGGTGACAATCCACATAGGGGCTACCAAATTGCCATTCCCTGCACTTATTTGGCACCCCAGGGACATTTTTCATGCTTGTGTTGCTCCCCAACTCCTTTTACTTCTGAGTGTTGATTACGGGTTGAAAAGGTTGGGGATCCATGCTCTATACTGTAACTCTGGGATCCCCAACCTTTTCAACCCGTGAGCAACATTCCGAAGTAAAACAGTTAGTGAGCAACACAAGCATGAAACATGTTCTTGGGGTGCCAAATAAGTGCAGCGAATGGCCATTTGGTAGACCCTATGTGGAGCACATTTCTGAGGAACTGCAACTCCCATGATCCTCTGCCAATGATGGGGTTAAAGGGGTTGTTCACCTTCCAAACACTTTTTTCTGTTCAGTGGTTTTCAAATTGTTCTCCATAAATAAAGACTTTTTTCAATTACTTCCTATTATTTATTTTTTACTGTTTTTCCAAAAATCTAAGTGTAAAGTTGAATGTTGGTGTCTGTGGTGTTTGAGTCTGGCAGTTCAGTAATTCAGGTGCAGACTCTAAACTGATACAATTTTGCAACATTTTAGTTGATACATTTCTCAGTAGCATCTCTGGAGTATTAGCAACTATTGTATCAATTCTAACAGCTGCCTGTAATGAAACCCAGAGATTCTGCTCAGCACAGCAGGGGCACAGCAACAACCAGTACAGGCAAATTTACCTCAGAAACGAGTCAGAGCTGTCACCCCCGCTTGTAACGTGTCATGTATTGTATACAATGAGAGGGGCATACCACTTTTCTTATAAATGGGGGGATGTACTTCTGCCCATCCCGCGCGCACACCAGTCTCATCTCATTCATCTGCTTCACCACGTGTTGTTCCCCAAGCTGATGTAACCTGCTACCCCCTCCCGAAACGACACGATACCTGATAGTCCATCCTTACAGCCGGGGCAGCCTGTGTACTGAGGCGCCTGGCACGACTCGGCCCAGTCGAAGATGGAAGCAGGCGCAACACCGCTTGTAAGGTCCGGTACCTGGGTGCCATGCTGAGGGGCTCGGTCCGGACACACCCCCAGACCTAGCAACCTAGTAAAGCGCGGAAAGCTGTCACCGCCATGTTACGCGTGGCGGAAAGTTTCTCTGCCCAGATAGGGCGGGACATAATGTGACAGTGACGTCATGTGCTTGAAAACTGCTTAGTTGTGCCTGAGGCAGCACTTTTGTGAGGAACTATGTGGAGCATGTTTCTGCGTTGTAATCCTGACAACAAAGGATTCTAAAGTGTATATTGTAAACGACTAATTTGACTGAGTTTGATAAAATAATCAGACCTGGACTGGGGTACAAAATAATCCCTGCCCACAGAGGTCCAGACAATCCCCCACTGGCAGCCAAATACATAGGGAGAGTCTGTGGCATCTAACAGCAGCCAGAGTCTGTGGCATCTAACAGCAGCCCTTCTGGCATTTGCCAGAACCCACAGATTGCCAGTCCAAGACCAGGGCTGTGGCCTACAGTGAAGCAACAGCTTCATGCACAATGCCTACACATTTGCACACCATTTTTTTCAGCCAAAATAAGGGGAAAATCGTCAGAATTCGGGTGAATGCTTAAAGGAACAGTAATGCAGAACAAATTGACGTTTTTCAAGTAATGGAAATATAATGTACTTCTGCACTGCACTGGTTAAACTAGTGTGTGTACTTCAGAAACACTACTATAGTTTATATAAACAAGCTGCTGTGTAGCCATGGGGGCAGCCATTCAAGCACAGGATACACAGTAGATAACAGATAAGTACTACTATAGTTTATATAAACAAGCTGCTGTGTAGCCATGGTGGCAGCCATTCAAGCACAGGATACACAGTAGATAACAGATAAGTACAATGGCTGCCCCCATAGCTACACAGGAGCTCGTTTATATAAACAAGCGGTCCCCAACCAGTAGCTCGTGAGCAACTTGTTGCTCTCCAACCCCTTGGAAGTTGCTCCCAGTGGCCTCAAAGCAGGTGCTTATTTTTTAATTCCAGGCTTGGAGGCAAGTTTTGGTTGTATAAAAAACAGGTTTACTGCCAAACAGAGCCTCAATGTAGGTTGACATATACATAGGGGCTGCCTAATAGCCAATCACATCACTTATATGGCAACCCAAGAATATTTTGCATGCTTGTGTTGCTCCCCAACTCATTTTTCTTCTGAATGTTGCTCACAGGTTCAAAAGGTTGGGGATCCCGGATATAAACTATAGTAGTACTTATCTGTTATCTACTGTGTATCCTGTGCTTGAATGGCTGCCCCCATGGACTTTGTGCAGGCCGATAGACTGATACTATCGTTTAAACATATAGGATAAATGAAAAAACCCTAATTTTGCAGGCAATTATGAGTTCTTTTACATGGTGCTTAAAATTAACATTACCTTAAAAAATAGCCCCTTTATTATAGCTCTCTATAGATTTTCAGAGGTCCCTCTTTCAAAAGAAGGATGAGCGTGTCCCAACGGTCCCTGCCAGAAGCACAGTAGGAGTAGGACAGCCAATCATAGCCCTGCAGTCACACAAGCACAGACAGATTTCAGTTCCCCATCAGGTCCTGCTAGCTGCTGATTGGTTCTTGTCCTACAGTGCAATGAGCTGAGTGCCTGGGAATTCAGGGAGCAGGAAGTGGAAGACAAGGGATAGATGATTAGGGTTTTTGCAGAAATATTCAATAAATCAGATTGAAACACTACTTTTTAAAGCACAATTCTATATCTAAATGAGTAGAAAGCACTGGTACGTTATTTATTTTACACAAAATGTTTCCTTTAACCCAAGGTCCAAAGCAAACCAATGTGGCCCTTACAGGGTCAATACACAGGAAGATAAGATGGTAATTTGTTTTGAAGGGACAGAATCAGAAATTTTCCCCCAAAGTCTTCATTAAAAATCAACCCGAAGTGACATAATACAAGGAAGTGCTGATTCTCCCCAAGAGCACTATTAACATAATGCACTAGAAACTCATGAATGACAACAGGGTAGGGTCTCTGTAATCCTATCTATGCATTTGGCAAACCAGACGGGTGAGAATCTTTCATGAGCCCAAAGGTATAATAGACATCGTATAATAAGCTCAGCATTGTTCTGCAGTAACCTGCCTGTTTTGCTGATTGACTGGCAAGTGGAGGAGGGGGTTATGGCAAGCACCTAATTGGTATGACCAGACAGAATAAAATGGAATAAATTAGTTGCAAAGGAACTTGCAGTGTCGGACTGGCCCATCGGAATACCAGGAAAACTCCCGGTGGGCCAAGGTGTCAATGGGCCCTTGTGCTATTAAACTTTTGGCCCATTTCATATTTCTATGAGAACAAAAAGGCTAAATAGATGGAATAAAGTAAAGTAAACAGACTAGGAGAATAGAGGTTGATTGAGGAGATGAATATTAGTTCTGAGAGTGGGCCCCCTGGTTTAAGGTTTTATGGTGGGCCCCTGGTGTCCCAGTCCAACACTGGGAACTTGTGTCTCACAAGGCCATCGCACAGGTATTTCAGTGTGTGCTCCATCGCACAGGAACCCAGGAGTTAACACAGCCCATTTTCTATGTACGTTGTATACAGTTGAGAAACTTCATGGGGAGTCTCAGCTGTGTTGGGTGGTTAATAGAGCCCATTACTGGCATGCCCATGTGGGATGGCCTAAACCAATACTTTGGTTTAGGTGAACCCCATAAGTAAAGCACTGAGTATAAATAAAGGATGATGAAAATGACAAAACGCTTATGTAGCTCCTATGTGACTTGACAGAAAGGCTAAAACACTGCAGAGGGATTTAAGTGGTAGAAACTGATGGCCATTGATGTGCAATTCTGGGATATCCAACCCCGCCTCCAGTCAGAACACATAACCAAGGTCTCGGTGCAGGCCAGTCTAGCCCCTCATTCAGCATACAAATTCTTTTTGTACAGGAAAGGGCCATCCCCAGAATGTCAACACTAAGTAGGAAGGACATAATTGGCAACAATGTAACTACAGTGCTAAAGGGGTGGTTCACCTTTAAGTTAACTTTTTGTATGTTATTTACTTATTTCTAATTCTAAGCAACTTTTCAATTGGCCATCGTTACTTCCGCTTTATAGATTTTGAGTGTTTTTTTCCCCCACTCTTTCCAGTTTTCAAACAAAAGAAAGCTTTAGAAGGTTAAAAATCTATGTTATTGCTACTTTGTATTACTCCTCTTTCTATTCAGACCTCTCCTATACCTATTCTGGTTCCTTTATTCAAATCATTGCATGGTTGCTAGGATAATTATACACTAGCAACCAGATTGCTAAAATTGCAAACCGGAGAACTGCTCAATAAAAATCTAAATAACTCAAAATCCACAAATAAAAACCAAAAACATTACTCTCTCTATACTAAAAAGTTCATTAAAACAGCCCCTTGCTATAGCCACTAGGGGGTGCTCTTGTTTTGCAGGGAGAGACCAATATAGTGGAATTTTTTTTTTAACCACCTTTTCAAGTCAGTTCTAAATGCTTGTGCCTATGTGGACAATGCAAACCCATGATTTATTTAAAGTTTGTGTTATTCGCCAACATAAGCTGCATGGCCAGTTTTGGGCACGGATACCGAAAATAAAACCCTCTCATGGGAATAACAAAAGAAAATGGTAGTAATAAAATAGGAGAACATAAATTTTATTTACATTCCCTATTAAATACATAGGTACAGCAGCACAGAAAGCATTTCGGAAGACTCTTCAGTTCACAACAGTCCTTCAGTAAATGTGAGTAGTAGCTACAAGGTGGTCTATACCCACCTGTCTGAACAAGAGCAATGTTTTTATTATTAGGTACCTCACAGTTAAAGTTCTGTTTCACTTGGAAAGAAGGGTAGAAAAGAATTATCCTGCGTCATTAATGCCACACTTCTGAATATTATAAGCCAACAAACGTATGCAGCTGTACTTGTCAACAGTAGTCCTTGCTCCCTATACTATAAAGATTGTTTGAAAGAAATTTAAAAATATATATTTTTAAAAAAAAAAAGTCTTTTCCCCCCCATAAATAAGAATTTAGTTTAGAAGACTCTGTCAAATTCCGATTGGTTGGTGGCAGCAGGATTCCGTGCCTGATTGGCTGGCTGCTGGGGCATGTGCCCGCCTCTTCTCCTGGGAGGTGCCAAGTATTCAAACATGGATTGATTGTGAGTAGATAGCATGTTCTTTAGATCAGAAGGCATTGGGTCTGACCAGAAGAAATCATGGTTCAAAGCGTCGTCGCTGTCTATTCTCTGCGTTGGGTCCAAAACCAACAGCTTGTCTATGAGATCCAGTGCACAGTGATCTTTCACGTAAGCCTTCAGCCTCTCCTTCACCTTCCTCTTTTGGCCTTTGGGCAGTTCCAGTTTCTGGTACAACTCATATTTGTCCACATTTGGCCACACCTAAAATAGATTGGTAAATAAGATAAACAATACAGTCTATGGTAAAAAATAAATTGATTCAAGATTCCTAGACCAAAGTGATTTAGACCAGACAAACTGCCTATCATAAGAAGAGCATAGGTTCTCCTGACCTACACACTCGCTAGATAAGACTTACCTCTGGTGTGATGGAGCCGCACAGTTGGCTGATGAGTGTAAGCTGATGCTGTTCTGTATTCCCCTGCATTATGGGGCTTCTGGTCCACATCTCTGCCATGATGCACCCCGCTCCCCACAAATCGATTGGAGGACCGTAATCACGCTCTCCTACAAGCAGGGAAGAATAGGAAGACATCAACAACAGTATTGTGGAAGTCCATTACTAATTGAATAACCTTTACAAAAGCATCAGGTTGCAGTTTTAAAGGATAACTAAAGGCCTAACTGAAGAGATAGGCTGGAAATGTTGTACATGATGTTTTGTGTTTCTGTACCAGCCCAAGGCCCTTTAGCAGTAAAGATCTGTGTCTCCCCAGTAGATGCCCCAGTAGCTCCCCATCTTCTTTTCTACTGATTCACTGATTCACATGCTCTGTGCTGCTGTCACTTACTGAGCTTAGGGACCCACTCACACTATACACCTGATAGTGTCATAGAAATATAGTCACAATATAAGGCTGATTAGTCATTAATACAGATAATTACTACATGGCGGCACATAAACCAGTGCAACTAGCATCAGAATTTAATAATCCGTCCGGTAGCATCACCTTATATTACAGACCAACTTCAATATCTGCTGCTGGATAATTAGTGATGGCCCCTAAGTCAAGTTTGAAGTCCTGGAACATTGCTGTTACTCGAAAGCTCAAACTTTAGCCTCGTGCAAAAAGTTCTTTGTATAAAATATGGCATTTTTAGACATATTGACATCTTAGGGTTCGGTTCTCTTTTAAGCAGCCTGAGGCCATTGCACAGGGCCACCATGAGAAACTTGGGGCCTGTACAAGCTATTTATATGGACCCCTGCCCATAAACACAAGTTTGCAGTACAAACATTCTGGCTAAGCCCCTTGTGTGTGCAGCACAGAAACCAGTACAATTAGAATCAAAATTCAATAATCAGCAAACCTATAGCATCAGCTCATATTACAGACAACCTTGTTTTCTGCTGCTGGATAATTAGTGACGACCCCTAAGCTTAGCTTCTCAACAGCTGCTGGGCACTTCTATGTATCACGAGTTTTTTTTTCTGGTTAAAACACGTGAAAGATACAATTCAAACGATTGTGCTGAAAACAAAGCTCTTATAGAAGTACGGCTTACCTAGAAGCAGCTCAGGGGGTCGGTACCAGAGTGTAACAACCCGATTGGTGTACTTGTTTGGCTGGCTGTTCTTGGCAAGGCTGAATGCCCTGGCAAGCCCAAAGTCAGCAAGTTTCAGCACTCCGTCTCTGGTGATCAGTACATTCGCTGCCTTCATGTCTCTGTGCAGGATCTGTTGGCACAAGTCTAGTTAGACACAGCCCCTACAATAAAAGTGTATGCACTGCGTAGGACCAACATGGAGGAATGGGCCACCCGCTCACCTTATTCCTGTGAATGTAGTAGAGGCCATTGAGCAGCATCTGCATCACCTTCTTGATCTCGGCGAGCGTGAACTTGACGTGAGCATTGCTCAGCAATCCTGCTAGATCATGCTCGCAAAAGTCGAACACCAGGAAAATCGTCCCTTTGCATCTATTGTATTGGTTGGCTGTGGGAGAAACTAGGTGGGCAAGAGAGTCTCGAGAACGGCCCGCACAAAAGCAGCATAAGCACATCATTTGCACATTCTTTACAAAGGGCAGACACCAAGCAGGGCCAAGTGAAAGGAACTTTATATAAATAATTTATACAACTTAAAATAAAAGCAACGGAGACCCATTGGAGTATATCTCAGCAACTGTTCTCAAATGAATTTGGCCTTGCTTGGTTCTACTTATATACCCCACTCTCCTCAGCCAGGAACACATCTCTTTGAAAAGGGCATTGAAGGATTAAAGGACAAGGAAAGTCTAAAATAGAATAAGGGTAGAAATACTGTATTTTGTATACTAAACATGAACTTACTGCACCACAAGCCTAATCAAACAAATGATTTATGCTTTCAAAGTTGGCCACATGGGGCTGTCATCTTGTAACTTTGTTATACATCTTTGCAAGACCAAGACTGTGCACATGCTCAGTGTGATCTGGGCTGCTTAGGGATTGTCATAAATTATCAGAACAAAGCTGCTTGAGTTCTGCATGACTGCAGGCTCTCCTGCTGTTCATAAGTATGACGGTTTCCCTGCAGAGCAGTTAGGGATCATCTTACAATTCCTATCCACAGCAGTAAATGGAGGGAGAATTTCACTGCATACAGTCAGGTTTCTTAAGCATTTTTAATTAAAGTATATTGGAGATAGGTTTCTTTTGCTGTTACATGCCCTTTATGGGTGTACCCCAATTATATGTAGCTTACTGCACTGTGGATTAAAGGAACAGTTCAGTGTAAAAATAAAAACTAGTTAAATGGATAGGCTGTACAAAATAAAAAAATATTTATAATATAGTTAGCCAAAAAATGTACTGTATAAATGGATGTGTAACATA
The DNA here is from genome assembly GCA_024363595.1 of Xenopus borealis. Lineage (NCBI taxonomy): Eukaryota > Metazoa > Chordata > Amphibia > Anura > Pipidae > Xenopus > Xenopus borealis. The sequence continues at coordinate 7,535,615 of CM044446.1, forward strand.
ATAGCCAGAACACTACTTCCTGCTTTTCAGCTCTCTAACTCTGAGTTAGTCAGTGACTATAAGGGGGGCCACATGGGACATAACTGTTCAGTGAGTTTGCAATTGATCCACAGCATTCAGCTCAGATTCAAAAGCAACAGTTTTGTCTCCCCTTCAAGCCACCGATTGGTTACTTCCTGGTAACCAATCATTGAAAAGCAAGAGAGCTGCAAAACAGGAAGTAGTGTTCTGGCTATTATGTTAGACATCTAGTCATTCAAATTTATACATTACATTTTGGGCTAACTAAATATATTAGAAACATTTTCTTATTTTGCACAGCCTATCCATTTACCTGTTTTTATGTTAACACTGAACAATTCAGCACCTAGCAAACACGGAGGAAGAAGAAAAGCTCCCTACACTTCGGTCCCTTCCTAGTTCCAGGCAAATAGCTTATGATATAGTCAAGCCCATTTGAAATCCTTCAACAGAACCTCAGCTACATTGGGTAAAACTGGGTAATGCTACTTCTGGCTGAGGAGATGCTGCAGCTTTCATGCAGTGTGTACAGTGTTTGCTTGTCTTCCAATCAGAGCAGTGAGAATAAGGCAGACAAGAGACAGACAATGGAAAGAGAGACAGACAAGGACAGACCCATATCCATGCTGTGTGTGTGTATTCTGGCTGTGAAAGCCACCACCCAAGCTGCAACCCCACCCCACCCAAAACAGCGTGTACAGCACAGAGAGAGAGACACAAAATGTTCCTTACCTTTAGTGCGACAAATCTCTATAAGGTTAACCACGTTCTCGTGTTTCAGCAGCTGCAGGATTTTTATCTCTCGCAGAGCCGTGATGGGGAACTGAGGAGGATAAATAGGATTTCATTAGATATATTTATTGTTAGATAATACACAGAACAGGATTGTATATAAAGCAAAACACCTGAAAACATACAAAACAGCGCATCAGTACTTACCCCTTCCTTCTCGTTTTCCATCAGAACTTTCTTGAGTGCCACTTTCTTCCCTGTCTGACGATGTTTGGCCTTGAACACTTCCCTGCGGGTCCAACACATAGAAACA
>CM044446.1:7544599-7558834 GCA_024363595.1 Xenopus borealis
GGGGGGGGGGGTAGTTGTGCATCTGCAAGACAAGCAGGAGGAAAGGAAACTAAACTACCAGAGCTGAGGAGCAGGAGTCGTACATTACTCATTCAGAATATGTTACAGAAACTGTCGGATCAAGAAGAATTTAGCACGTTTGCCTTGGAATCCCCCCAACCTGAAAAAATGGGGGACAGTACAAAGAAACCTGGCAGCAAGAAATTCCGTAAGTAGCAGCAGCGTTGCTTCTAAACACTTAATTGTGTGCATCTTGCATGCAGCAGCTTCTCCGTAATTTGTGCGAAACGCGCCGCAGCACAGAACACTGAGTATGAGCTCGTAAGGCTACACTTGGCTTGGTCTAAATAAATGTCTCATTGGTAGAGATGCCCACAGCGCTTTTATCACCTGGATTGTGCCATGCTCTTTGGTACTGCCACAGAAACCCAATTTGGTACAGGGAACGACAGGCTGCAGTATCCAGAGTGACCCTAGAGGGAGCTGCATTCCATCAATACTGACCAGAATTCAGTTTTTTCTATTCTTATTATTTAGGGCTAGGGCAGACGGGGAGAGTCGGGGGCATTTTGTCGCCTGGCGACTTATCGCCGCGACTTGTAGCCCCCGAACCTCCCCGAATAGCCAAGTCCTGAGGCGCACCGGCGTTACTTGAAAACGCCGGCGCCTATTCACACGCAGCGGCGTGATTTTTGAAATCGCTCCAAATTGACTCGCGAGGCAATTTGGAGCGATTTCAAAAATCGCGCCGCTGCGTGTGAATAGGCGCCGGCGTTTTCAAGTAACGCCGGTGCGCCTCAGGACTTGGCTATTCGGGGAGGTTCGGGGGCTACAAGTCGCGGCGATAAGTCGCCAGGCGACAAAATGCCCCCGAATCTCCCCGTCTGGCCTTAGCCTAAATGCCAACATATAGAGATTATACATCATTTCCACCAATCCCTGGCCCAGTGGAACGTACAGTCTATGATCCCAGGGCAAAAAAATTTATGTATTTAAGGGCTTCACAAGTTCTATATTTGAGGGATGTTACAAAGAAACCCAAGAAAAAGCATTTTTTTTTTTGTGCTTAGGACTGGAGAGGAACTCCACCCAAAAATATTTTTTTTACAATTAAATATTTTTTTAAATTAAAGAAAATGTATTGCTTTTTAGCTCAGAAAGTTTTCTGTACATTTTTATGTGTCAGGAAGCTAAATAGCTACAACCCCAACTTCTAATTATTATTATAATTAATACTGCTACTACTACTAATAATAATAATAAAGGGATGATCCTCAGAATGACCCCAAAAACAACTAGACTCAGAAGACCCAATAATTAGTCAAACCTTGGTTAAAGACCTCTTTAGAATACTAGAACATGGACTAATTGAAAAACCTAGGACAATTCCCCCCCCCCAACCCTCCCTACCTCCCAAGTTCACTCACCTCTTTATTCTCGCTCTTACTCTTCTCCTTTCTTGCTCAATATATAACATGTAAAAGAAATAAAAACTTTTAAATTGGAAAAAAAAATAATAAAGGGATGGTTGACCTTAAAATTAAATTATCATGAGGTGATTATTGATATTCAGAGAAAATTTGCAGTTGGTCTTCATTTGTGTTTTTTACGCTATTTAGCTTTTTGGTTGAGCAGCTCTCCAGTTTGGCATTTCAGCATCCGTCTGGTTGCTGGAGTCCAAATTACCCTAGCAACCAGGCAGTGGTGATAAGAGAAGTAAGTAACGAAACAAAAAATAGTCTTAATAACAATAAAATTGTAGCTTTACAGGGCAATGGTGTTTTGGCTGCTGGGGTCAGTGACCCTATTTGAAAGTTGAAAAGAGCCAGAAGAGGAAGGCAAATAATTAAACTATAAGAAATAAAACAAAAATCAACAACAGTTAAAAAGTAGAACTCTATTCTATAACATAGTAAAAAATTAATTTAAAGGTGAACTACAAATTTAGCCTTTATTTACACGTGTAAAACGCCAGCATGTTTTTCGCAGCTCTGTATAATAAACAGTTGTATACATTGAACATTCAGATTACATACACATATACAATTGATAAAATGACTAAGGGGGTCCTGCCTAAAATTATTTATATATGAATATATATAATATATATATATATATATGATTATACTTCCAGTGTAACAACAGCACACTTACTGAAGCACGTTGGGTGTAGGCCAGAATAGGGTTAACAGAGGAAGTGGGGCACTGCACTGTGTAAACATATTTTCAGCTACTTTCTAAACTTGTGGTTTTGGGTGTATTTTTTTGTTCAGAAAATTCTCTTTGTAACTTCTTCATTTCAGCTCAAGGTGAACCCACACCCATTGCAAAAAGCTGTGCTCTCCATGTGTTTATAAACTGATGACATTTGTACTACCCCCTCCTCACTATACTGGCACACATAGTAATATCTACTGATCTATTTCAGCCAGCTGAGAGATGCCCAATACCAATATACTGCCGGGCAGTGCTGTATTCATTGGAGAGGTATAGGATTTTGCAGGGCTGCTTTCTTATCTTAAAGGTCCATCTAAATACACCAGTAAACCCTCAAAGTAATGATGCTCAGAGTCGTCTGTCAAAAGAAACACAGCATTTCTTTCCTTCTATTGTATATATGGGCTTCTGTATCTGACTTCAAATTAAATCTCCTTGCCCTGGGCGTGAGCATGCTCAGTTTGCGCTTCTTCCCCCCCATCCCTTCTCTGCTGTAATCTGAGCCCAAAGCTATAAGTGAGCAGGGAAAGCCTCAGACAGGAAGTGATGTCACACCAAGCTAATACTGCAGCTGCTATCTTAAACAAACAGAGAGCATCTAGAGTTATGGTAAAACATTATACAGAATAAATATAGCATCCTAGCTTGCACTATTGCAGCTAATATATTGGAAATACAATGCCTCTGTAGCTTTCTTTCTCCTTTAAGAAGGCCATGGATGTTACTATTACGATCCTTCCTGGAAAAGATGTTTCTAGGAAAGATTGTTCATTTCAATACAGACGTGTAGAGCTGAATCATCAGATGTACAGATATAAACAATAGAAATCTACCTGTATCTGATGATTTTATGGATGCACCGAATACAGGATTTGGTTCAGGATTCAAGCTTTTTCTGCAGGATTCGGTCAAATCCTTCTGTTTGGCAGAACTGAATCCAAATCCTGATTTGCATATGCAAATTAGGGGCGGGGAGGGAAATTGCATGACTTTTTTGTCACAAAACAAGGAAGTAGAAAAAGTTTCCCCTTCCCATCCCTAATTTGCATATCCATATTAGGATTTGGTTCGGTATTCGTAATCTTTCATGAAGGATTCGGGGGTTTGGCCGAATTGGTGCAACCCTAGATGATTTAGCACTAGCAATAGCTGATGTTCAGGTTCCTTCATTGTATCCCAATCAACTGATATTGATTCTGCCAATATTGGTTGTCTCGTCTCCCACCCTATACGCACTGAAATTCACTTCATACAGCATTATCTGTGCTTCTATGGCCACTTTTATACAGCAGCAGTTAAAAGCCACCTGTTGTAACTTAAACAGATGAAATTTTCCAGGTTTTAACCTGGAAATTCAGCTCCTCTCATTGCACTAGTGACACAGCCCCCCCTTTGACCTGCTCAGATCCGCAGGCACAGCCCCTGGATCACCCCTGGGGTTTTGCCCTTCAGAATAAAGTTCCTATGGGCATTATGCATGGGGCAGGGTGCAAATAGCAACAATCATTCCAATTTGTGCCCATTTATTTCACCTTCCATACGGTCTATGACTTGATGATTTATTGTCTGATATATGTAGGGTTGCCACCTTTTCTATTATTTTTTACCGGCCTGCGGGGGCGGGACCAAAAAGGGGCGGGTCTATGACGTTTTGGGGGCGGGCATATGTCGTTTGGGGGCGGGCCTATGATGCTTTGGGGGCGTGTCCACGACGCTGCGCGTTCAACAAGGGGAGGAAAGGTAAGTATACAGGGGATTGAGGGCTGGCCGATGGGTCGTTTTAAGTGTATTACAAATTTACCGGCAGCTACATTGCCGGTAAATTTGTAATACCGGCCCTGGCCTTGGCGGGTGTTTTACCGGCTAGGCCGGTAAAATACCGGCTGGGTGGCAACCCTAGATATATGTGATCCAGTGGTGTAACTAGATGTTACTGGGCCCCGCAGCAAATTAATTTTAGTGCCCCCAACATAACCCGATGTTGTCCTGTTTTACAAATATATGTTCAAATTGTATATGAATTAGAGCATCATGGAGCACCTATACATCCTGGGGCCCCCTACAGTCGCAGGTTCTGCTTCATCTATAGTTACGGCTGTGTTGTGACCACAACACTAATATAGGGTTAATAAATAGTCCCCTAAATAACCAGAAACTAAAGTGACGTATAACGGTAACAATATTACTCTTTATATCAGGAATCCGAAATCTGTGCCTCTCCATCTGTTGCTGAGTCACGTCATCTAAGAGCCAAGGCTTGAGTAAGAACAGGTTGCACACTGTGTAGTTGGGAGCCAATAGCTGTTGTAATTAAATTTATCTCCAGTCTGTTACCCAGTCCTCCCCCCCCCCACATAGTTTTAGGACTGTGGCAGATGGAGCATGTGCTCAGGCAGAAACTGCGATGGTCAGAGAGTCTAAAATCTCCTATAATCAGATGCCATAGCAGAGCATGATGCAAAGCCTCCACTGGAACATGCTGGGCACTTCTGAGTATAAGTTGCTTGTTGCCACCAGCTTGTACTATACGTCTGTGACCAGTGGTGTAACTAGATATTACTGGGCCCCACGGCAAATTATTTTTCTGCCCCCCAAAATGTTTAGAGGTTGACTTATTTTACCAATATTTATTGAAACTGTATATGAATTAGGGCCCCTATACTTCCGGGGCCACTTGAGCTACGTTGTATATACAGTAGCTCTCATGCAAATTCAATCTAGCCTCTGCTTTATTGTTTCTTGAGTCAGAACGAGAAGTGCAGAGACTATAAGCATCCAGATAAATAGTAGCAATTGCATTTACAGGTATGGGATCCATTATCTGGAAACCCATTATCAAGAAAGCCCTGAATTATTGAAAGGCCGTCTCCTGTAGACTCCATTATAATCAAATAATCCAAATTTTCCAAACAATTTCCTTTTTCTGTGTAATAATAAAACAGTAGCTTGTACTTGATCCCAACTAAGATATAATTAATCCTTTTTGGAAGCAAAACCAGCCTATTGGGTTTATTTCATGTTTACATGATTCTCTAGTAGACTTAATGTATGAAGATCCAAATTACAGAAAGATCCATTATCTGTAAAACCCCAAGTCCCAAGCATCTTGGATAACAGGTCCCATACCTGTACAAATATCTTTAAAACCATTACAAATGTGGCTGTAATAGCTGCACCCTGTGTAACTGCCCCACACCATGGGATGCCCGTTAGAAGGTGCCGATTAGAAGTTACCCGTCTGCACCTTGTCAGCACTGTGACAGATTTTACCCCGCATTGATCTCTATGGCAGCGCCTACACTCTGTTTACACAAGACTTTTTCCTTATGACTTTGCAGATCCAAATTTAGCAGAAATGTTTTTGTGACTCAACAGCTTCGTATCTTGTTTCTACTGCCAGGATTTATTTCAGATTAATGAAGTGCATGTGGTCAGCTTAGGCCTGGGTACTGGACAAGCTGCATCCCTGCTGAACTACAACTCGTGGCATCCGACACACAGATAAAGGTTATCAGGGTTTCTGGCAGTTGTAATTAGGGTTGCCACCTTTTCCTGAAAAAAATACCGGCCTTCCTATATATTTATCTTTTTTTCCTATTAATAACATTGGGATCAACCATCAAAAATACCGGCCAGGCTGGTAAAATACCGGCCAGGTGGCAACCCTAGTTGTAATTCAAGTACTTATGCAGGGCATGTGTTTACCCTTCATCAGGCACAAGTTTATTGGCTCTCGACAATCTTCCCACCAGCAGTTTACCTGTTACTGGGATTTGGCACAGCCCACGGTCTGGGCAGTATAATCAGACTAGTGATTCGAATGGTTGTTTATGATACAGCCAATCTGTGAATGTGCTGAATTTGTGATGCATCTGGCACAGCTGCAATTTTGAGTCAAATGTGGCACCATTGTAAAAATCCACATTGTATCCAAAGCATAGCAGGCAATGGTCTGTTTTTAGCTCTGGGCACCTTACAGAGCCATTGCTTAAAGACACATAAGCCTGCAGGATGGCTTGGCCCTTCCCAGGTACCAATGAATCTCCTGGTGGGTCCAGACTCTACTTGCTCCCATGCAAACCTAGTATCCCCACCCACCTAATTTTCCGACATTGGTGGGCCAGTGTGTGTGATTCACTGTAAATAAAGTCACTGTTTAATTATAGACTAAATAAGACCTTAGTAAGGCTTTGTATGATGGCTCGGCTATATATTAATGACTAACTGGACTGGAACTGAAGCATAAACATAGGATTAGGTAACTGCTGCAAACCTTCCTGCATCCACTATTCCTTGGCCTACATCCATACTCACAACAAAGCTAGGCCTCGAGTTAACTAAGGACACAGCTGTCCTGATGGGTCCCAAACCAGATTTTAATTTGTGGGCCTTTGTTTAGTCCTAATGAATGGCTCGCAACCAATTCACGTTTCCCCCATGCTTCTCTATGGAATGCACTTAGGGTTGCCACCTGGCTGATATTTTACCGACCTGGCCGGTAAAAATGATGGTGGATCCCAATGTTATTAATAGGGAAAAAAGATAGATATATAGGAAGGGCGGTGTTTTTTTCTAGAAAAGGAGGCAAGGCTAAATGCACTACAGTAACAGGCAGTAACAATGCCCCATGTGCTGTAGCCCTAAAGCTGTTTTTACTTGCATTTGCCATGCAGTTGGTTGGCATGAATCCCACCGCATAGCAACACAATAGGTATTTGATCTATGTTTTCCCTGTGGGTCTGTAGCCTTACGAGTGTGGAATGCATAACAAAACAAAGCATGTGGTATCTTCATAGCCCGCAGATAAAAACAACACTATGTGCAACAAAAAAATATTCATGAACACCCAAAACAGAAATATAATCCCATTTATAGTCAGGGTGCATTTATTCTTTGTGCTAGATCTCTACAGGGGGTGTGTGATCATGATAGGAGCAGTGGAGTAACTAGAAGTTACTGGACCCGACAGCAAATACATTTTAGTACCCGAACATATCCAGAGGTTGTCTTGTTTTACCAATATATGCTGAAATTGCTTTTTATTTGGGCCTCATGGGGCCTCCTATATCTCCTAGACCCCCTGCAGCCGCAGGGTCTGCTTCATCTGCAGTTACACCCCTGGATAGGAGCCTGATTTCCGTTCTCTGCCAGCATGCATAATAGTCTAATGTTTCTAATAATGTGCATAGTAATGTTTATAATATTATGCATAATAATGTGTATAGTGTTGTGCATAGCAATGTGTATAATAGTGCATGTTCTTGTCTGGCGTCTTGTCTGGGTCGCTTTTTTATTCTGATGGGCTTTATAAAAAATGTGGATTGCTTGTTTTGGGGTGAAACTGGGGCTGCAGTTCCGCCAACAAGCGCCCCATAGATACGCAGCTTGGGACAAAACACACAGCCCTATTCATATGTTAATGACCCATTTCAGAAATACATGACCTCACAGTAGTGAGAAACGGCAACTCATTGTGCGCTGGGCGGCCAAGCAAATTAGCCCTAATGAGATTGAGTTATTTTGATGTGTTGCACTTGATATGGAGAGCACTTGAAGGGGCCCCGCCTGATTATATACACAATAAGACTATTGTTGGTGCAATTACACTGGCTAAAAGAAAACACCAGTAGTTCACACGTGACAAGGCGATAACTGGCATTCATATTCTGTCTCTCTGTATTTTGGGCAGTTCTAGCTTTCATTGGTTCTGTTAGGCTTCCCAAGGGCAAACAGGGCAATATAACATTATACATTATACAATATAAACATCAGTGGTGTATTCCAGTCCCTTTCTAGATGTCAGCTGCAGGTTTCCTGTACATTTTAATGGCCAATTGAGCTCCAGTCTAGGATAAGAGGTTAGCAAGAAAAGTGACTGAGGGTGTGTGGCCTCCAGGCTAAGGGTGTCAGGGTAGGCCTAGTAGGCACCCTAGGGAGTAGTAGGGACCAAGGAGGAAGTTTAGGGGTTAACGGTCCAATAGCGTAGCACCGGCAAGGATCAGGCAGAAACAGGTCAAAGTCCAGGCAAAAGGTTATATTAGCAGGACCAAAACAATACAAAGTCCAGGCAAGGTCAAACATACAGGAAACTGCAAAAATACACCCAGGAACAATAGCAATTGAATCCTATAATTGGGTGCCATAATGGCGTCCAATGTGCCTTTAAATATTCAAATTTTGCGCCGCTACCCACGTGGCAGCCATGTGTGCCGCCATTGTGGGAGCGACGCCAGAACAAAGAGGATGTCGCCCGGAGCTGCATGTAAGACTCCGGGCAGCGCAATCCTGACAAAGGGTTATTTTGATGTGTTGCACTTAATTTTGCCTGAAACTATTGTAGCAATTAATACACCCGTGTGCCAAAGGCATGGACACTTGGACAGGCCAAGATTTGACCAGGGTGTCTGTGTGTGTTGGCCAGGCACCCTCAGTCAGTTTTATTGCTAACCTCTCACCCTAGACTAGAGCTAGGGTCGCCACCTTTTCTTGAAAAAAATACCGGCCTTCCTATATATTTATCTTTTTTTCCTATTAATAACATTGGGATCAACTATCAAAAATACCGGCCAGGCCAGTAAAATACCGGCCCGGTGGCAACCCGAACTAGAGCTAATCATCAAATAGTGGATGAGGAGAGCACTCAAAGAGCAGAAACCGCTATGATCAAAAGTTTTTAATGCAGGACTACATGATCTACACATGCCCATTCTAGAGCTCCAATTCCATGCAAAATGCACCAGTCCTGGGAGTTCTCAGCATGACAGGCTGCCGCCATGTTTCCCCTACCTACCCAAGCATCCCCTTGCCATTACATTCAGATGTTGTGCAAGTGCAGTATAAAAATTGCCGCAAGTGCATTAGAGCAGGCAATTCCTCATTGAAGCACACAGAAGGCAGTTATGGGAGATTGTTGCAAGGCAGAAGAGGCGATTAGTTGCCTGGCGACTAAATCTCCCCAAATCTGCTCGTCTGCCCCTACCTTTATATTGTGACATTTCTATTCTATGTGTACTGTATATTGTGAGTGGGTCCTTAAGCTCAGTAAGTGACAGCAGCACAGATAGGGTTGCCACCTGGCTGGTTGATCCCAATTTTATTAATAGGGTTGCCACCCTAGCCAGTAAAACACTGGCCAAGGCAGGGGCCGGTATAACAAATTTACTGGCAATGTAGCGGCCGGTAAATCTGTAATACTCCTATTAAAGGCCCCTGGCCCACCCCAACCCACTAAAAACTTACCTTTTTTTCCCTGGTGTTGGGTCATGGCTCCACCCCCTTTACTTTATGACATGTCCCCTTGTACATCACGGCACGCCCCTTTCTTTCCGCCCCCCTCCCACCACCACTGCCGGTAAAAAAAAAATTCAAAGGTGGCAACCCTAGTTATTAATAGGGGAAAAAGATAAATATATAGGAAGGCCGGTATTTTTTTCCAGAAAAGGTGGCAACCCTAAGCACAGAGCATGTGAATCAGTGAATCAGAAAAGAAGATGGGGAGCTACTGGGGCATCTACTGGGGAGACACAGATCTTTACTGCTAAAGGGCTGTGGTTGCCTTGGGCTGGTACACAAGCACAAAACATCATGTACTACATTTATACACACTTCTTTAGTTAGGCTTTAGTTCTCCTTTAACAATTGGGCACCTGTACTTTTTCTTGTCCTTTAAAAGGAAGGGCAAAGTGGATGATTCTGACCATATTGTCCTTAGCAATAATTAGCCCGCTGATTCACTTGTATGGCAGTGATCTATAAATGTGAATGTAAGTGCTTGAGGTGCAGCTGTTTGTCAAGCTATTGGCACTTCAAACAGCCCCCCATAGACTTGCAATAATAGAGGTATAGATGCTTTTTCAGGCAACTGATATGCACTGACACTCAAAGCGCCTAAGGCTAAGGCCAGACGGGAAGATTTGGGGAGATTTGTCGCCTGGCGACTAATCGCCTCTTCTTTGAGGCAACAAATCTCCCAGAACCGCTTCCCCCTGCCTTCCAGCTGATTAATGAATAATCTCCTGCGCCTATTCACACTCCCAGAACGGTTGCATAAAATAGTAGCTTTATTTACACGATCATAGATAGTCCTAACACGTTTCGTGTGTATCCACACGTAGTCATAGGCACAAATAACACATTTGAACACTCAGTCATCACTGATGTAATTCACTTCATTAAAAACCAGGGCCAGAGAGAATTTAACTCTTTGTTTACTCTCTATCCCCTGTTATCTTATTTTCGCTACTTAATACAATGAATTGCAACAATATCCTTAGGCAATTTCGAGCAATTTTCGGGAAAGCACAGCGATGCGTGTGAATAGGCGCAGGAGATTATTCATTAATCAGCTGGAAGGCAGGGGGAAGCGGTTTGGGGAGATTTGTCGCCAGGCAATTAGTCGCCAGGCAACGAATCTCCCCGAATCTTCCCGTCTGGCCTAACCCTAAGCAGCCCATGTACCATTAAACTTAAATATATATGTCTGCTAAGTGATCTAACTGGACTACTCACAGTGCCTCCCATTATAGTCAGTAATAAGGGAACTTCAGCTGCTGCTGAAAATTGGTTCTGGGAATCTGTCCCATTATCGTAAAATTTACATATTGTAAAATGACTGCGGTTTGGGCTAAAAATAGCAAGTGAAATGCAGGAGAAGTTCCTCTTCCATTAAGCTGACCTCGATGAGGAGATGACTTATAGCTTTTACTAGTTCTCTCTCTTTGGGGGTGTCATGTTAAAGAGAGGGAGAATGACAGACATTATATCACTAACATAAAGATCAGTTTCAACAGATCTTTCCCCAAATCAGATATTTTTAAAAATATAATACAATTCACCATGTTAGTGGTGCAGGTTCTTTTCACTTGCAGTTCCAGCTGCCAGTCCACATAGAGGCTACCAATAACCAAATACAACACTTTTTTGACACCACCAGGAAAAGTTTTCATGCTTGTGTTGCTCCCCAACTCTTTTTAAATCTGAATGTTGCTCACGGGTGATAAAGGTTGGGGATCTCTGCCCTATGTGGACTCGAAGCCTACAGGAGGATCTGTTTGGCATTACTCCTGTTTTTATGCAATGGAAACTTGCCTCCAAGCCAAATAAATAAGCCCCCTCTTTGAGGCTACAGGGATCAACAACCAAGGAGTTGCTGAGCAACATGTTGCTTGTGAGCCATTCATTGGGGATCATTGCTGTAGAGCAGGGGTCCCCAACCTTTATTTGCTCGTGAGCCACATTTAAATTTAAAAAAGAGTTGGAGAGCAACATAAGCAAGAAAAAGTCCATGTGGATGTCAAATAAGAGCTCTGATTGGCTTTTTGGTAGCCCCTATATGGACTGGCAGCCTACAGGAGAGAATGTTTGGCAGTATATTTGTTTTTTATGCAACCAAAACTTGCCTCTAAGCCAGTAATTCAAAAATAAGCTCCTGCTTTGAGGCCACTGGGAGCAACATCCAAGGGGTTGGAGAGCAACATGTTACTCACGAGCTACTGGTTGGGGATCACTGCTGTAGAGGATCAACCAGTGTACCTTACCCTTCCAGAAGTCAAGTAAAAGAATTTTGCTTATTGTAACAACACAATCCCTTCAGAGGATCATCTGACACATTAAAGTGGGGCAATTGCACTAATACCAGTGCTGCACAATTATAACCTGTGGTCTACTTGCACTAAACGGAAACAAACAGCTTAAAACCCAGTGAAACTCAACCAAGATAAGGAAGCACGAGAGAAGATTTGCATGGTAATTCCACCAAAACTTGAATCTTTTCAGATTTCACATCATACCTCTCTCGGTTGCACGTTTTGTGGGTTTTGAATCATTTTTTGCATCTGGCACATCAGCTAATATCTGTTAGCTACACACTCTGAACCTAACAACATATTTAATGAGCAGGTGTCTGGCTGAATACTGAATTCTTTGCAAAAATATTGGCAAAAAGAGTCCAAACCCAAATTCCCGTGATCTGGACCAGGCAATTCCTTGCCTTTCGTTTCATGCTCCCTTGTCTGGGTGGGGGTATTCCTTCAACTGGAACATTAATTTGTCTTCTGAGTAACTGGAAAGAACCCAATAAACATATACACAAATATCTGTCCCCAGAGTTGCATGCCTCACCCTGACGACTTGCGCATTGCTCTGCTGTTTATATTCCCACAAAGCTATTGTTCCTGTATACAGCAAAAGCACAGGAACATATACAAATAGTTATGGTACATCCTATTTATCCTTTGTTTACAGGAGAAGTCCACAAATAAAGGCAAAGCACATTCTTCGTATACAGGGGCGTAACTACAAAGGAAGCAGACCTTACAGCTGCAGGGGGGCCCAGGAGGTATAGGGACCCCACGAGGCCCTAACTCATATACAATTTATAAAAATATTGGTTAAACAAACAAACAATACAAAGATATTTTCAAGGCCTCAAAAAGAATTTGCTATGGGGCCTTGTAATATTTAGCAATGCCACAGCTTGTATACTCTTTGTTGGCAGCTGTGTGTTGAATTTGTGCAGTTAAAGCAATCTAATGTTATAAATAAAGATGGCCACTCTGTAAAGAACCAGCATCTTGGGGCCTACTGATGGGGAGATATCTATCAGGCAGGTTGGAAAATATGGGGTTCTCTGAACCACAAACATGGTTTTCCAGTTCGTCCAATCTATATCTGGCCTGATCACAACTAGATATTGATTTGTTAGGCCATGGGTTTAATGCCATACTATTTAGGTTGCCAAATGGGTGGCTGGGACAAACTAAGTTGGGGAGAAGTGGGGTTTGGAAAGGACAAGGAAGGTCAGGAAGGGGCTTTGCTGGCAGCAAATATGTCCCATCATCCATATATCCCAACATTTTTGGAAATAAAAAGGACAAAAAAAGTTGCTGTGCTTAGTGCAATGAAAATGTTTGATCACGCCTATTTTTGTGGCCACACCCCCTAATTACCATGTTCATTTCACAAAATTTGGCAGGTTGTGAAAGTTTGAACATAGTTCTGTGGGTTTTTTTTAAGTTATTACAGTTTTGCTAATGAAGGTGAATTGCCTTTTAAGCTGTGAGTCTAACTATTCCCAAGGGACCTGTTATCTTATATTGTTACAATTACTTATTTGCTTATCTAGAAATTGTTACAAGAGTATCTTATCTCCTGCTGTGGCTGTTCTGGGCTCCCTGCCAAAAGCCAATTAAGTTAGAAACTTTATTTTTCTGGCTGTTCAGTGCAGAGAAAAACGGGACTTTCCAGTACAAATGAGGGACTGCGGGTTGAGCTGTCAAAAGAGGGACTGTCCCCCAAACAGTTGGGAGATATGCATCATCTATTAACTTTATAATATAATGATGTGTTAATGTGCCTGCTCCTTGTCTAGTCAGACTGTGATTAGCACAAGCACATATTTCCACCCTAGAGTCATCTCAGTTGCTGTGCTGCCTGTGTTTGCGGCTTTGCTGATAGTAGATCTGTTTCCTTTGTGTAACTGTCTAGTTGAGCAGTGACATTGTGCCAAATGCCCGGGGTGCTGATTTCACATATATAATACTCTTTAGAAACTTCTGTTCTGTAAATATCCATCCTTTACTAAGTATTATGGTGGACATACAAGATAAGATCCACTCGTTTGGTGAGGCTGGCCTTTTCCTTGATATGCCCAGGGCGATATTGGGTCAATCCGAACATTGAGTCCTTGGGCCGAACAATCTGATTAAAGCAAAGAGCCTGGGCGTCAACGGGATCAGGACTACATCAATTAGCTGAAGCGGTCCACGATCAACAGAAAATTCAAAACCCCCCCATCGATATCTTGGCCAGATATCGATTGGGGAGACCTGTCAGAAGCCCCCATACACTGGCAGATAAGATGCGAATCAGTCTAAAGGACCAATATTGGAAGCTTTAATCTGCCCGTGTATGGCCACCTTTAAAGGAAAATTAAAGCTATCAAGGCAGTTTATTCCCAATAGATTAGCCACAACAGTGCAGGCTAGAACACCATTTTTATACTTTATAACGCTTTTCCAT
>CM044446.1:7648012-7662278 GCA_024363595.1 Xenopus borealis
CCTCTGTGTACCTGAAATGCCAGGGCCTATTTTGATTCTCAGTCCAGTCCTGCTGTCAGGTACCACTATAAGTCTAGCAAGCAAAAAGAGAGCCAGTACCTTATACTGCATCAAACCCATTATCCAAAGCTCTGAATTACGGGAAGACCATTTCCCATGGATTCCATTATAATCAGGTCACGTTTTCTCTGCTAAAATAAAACCGTACCTTGTATTTTATCCAAAGGTACAATTCATCCTTCTTGATTGCAGAACAATTCTAAATAATAAAAATTATTTTCAAGCAGACTGTCTTAAATTAAGGAGATCAAAATTACGGGAAGATCCCTTAACCAAAAAAAACCCCAGGTCCTTAGCATTCTGGATAGGGATGCACCGAATCCAGGATTCGGTTCGGGATTTGGCCAGGATTCGGCCTTTATCAGCAGGATTCGGATTCGGCCGAATCCTTCTGCCTGGCCGAACCAAATCCGAATCCTAATTTGCATATGCAAATTAGGGCCAGGGAGCTAAATCACGTGACTTTTTGGCACAAAACAAGGAAGTAAAAAATGTTTTCCCCTTCCCACCCATAATTTGCATATGCAAATTAGGGTTCGGATTCGGTTCGGTATTCGGCCAAATCTTTCGGTAAGGATTCGGGGGTTCGGCCGAATCCAAAATAGTGGATTCGGTGCATCCCTTGTTCTGGATAACATGCCTGTATATATTTCTAGCACAACTTTATATTTTACTATAATGACAAGGTAAGCAGTTTTGGGCATTAGGCAATTAACACATACCCTTAATTTTAAAAATATATATTCACTGTTGGCTTTATATGTACCACCATGAAACAGAGAAAACAAAAGACTTGTGCACATATGTAGTAGGAATTAGCTTCAATTTCACTGCAGCCAAAAAGCCATATGAGTAAACAAGGACTAGTTGGTACTGTAGGCATTCTGTAGTCCGTCTGTCTGACTGCACTTGGGCTGTCTGTAGGACATTAGCCATCGTATAACTGGTTCCAGGTCTCCAGGCTAATGCATCCCATTTAGTCTTGCAGATCTCAATATTTGCATCCAGACCTGTCTATTCAGCTGGACACATTGGGGCCGACCATATTAAATGATCGCTGGACATTATGTAGGGCTCTCACATAGCCAAATATGCTCTTAGCATTACAGCAAGTGACTCGGGCTGGACTGAGATCCGAAATAGGCCCTTGGTGGCACAATATACAGGTATGGGAGCCGTTATCCGAAAATCCACTATCCAGAAAGCCCTAAATTACAGGAAGGTTATCTCCCATAAATTCCATTTTAATAAAGTCATTCAAATACAGGTAGGAAATCTGTTATCTGGAAACCTGTTATCCAGAATTACAGAATGCTGTCTCCCATAGACTCCAAATAATCCAGATTTTTTTTCTCTAATAATAATAGCAGCTTGTACTTGATCCCAACTAAGATATTATTAATCCTCGTTAGAAGCAGAACCAGCCTACTGGGTTTATTAAATATCTAATTTATTTTCTAGTAGACAAGGTATGAAGATCAAAATTACAGAAAGAGAATTTCTGGATAACAGGTCCCATACCAGTATTATAATGATGTACTTTTCTCTGTAATAATAAAACTGTACCTTGTACTTGATCCCAATGAAGATACAATTAATCCTTATTAGAGGCAAAAATTTGGTTTAACTAATGTTCAAATTATTTTATTTTTAGTAGACTTAAGGCAGTGATCCCCAACCAGTAGCTCGTGAGTAACATGTTGCTCTCCAACCCTTTGGATGTTGCTCCCAGTGGCCTCAAAGCAGGTGCTTATTTTTGAATTACTGGCTTAGAGGCAAGTTTGGTTGTATAAAAAACAGATGTCCTGCCAAACATTCTCTCCTGTAGGCTGCCAGTCCATATAGGGGTTACCAAAAAGCCAATCAGAGCTCTTATTTGACATCCACATGGACTTTTTCATGCTTGTGTTGCTCTCCAACTCTTTAAATTTAAATGTGGCTCAAGAGTAAAAAAGGTTGGGGACCCCTGACTTAAGGTATAGTCACCCAAATTACAGAAAAACCCTTATCTAGAAAGCCTCAGGTCCCAAACATTCTGGTAAATAGGTGCTATACCTGTATAGCGACTGTCTATGGCAGCCCCTTTGACTTTCAGAATATTCAGTGAGTAAGTGACCCCCCCCCCTCTGTTACCATCACGCTCTGTAATGTAACTTTTACTGCCTAGGGTGGGTAGAAGCTCTAGACAGGGGGTCCACAACCTAAAAATGTTAATGGAGGTGCCAAATAAGGGCTGTGATTGGCTAGTTTGTAGTCCCTATGTGGACTGGCAGCCTATAGGAGGCTCTATTTGGCAATACACTTGCAACCAAAACTTGCCTCTAAGCCTGGAATTAAAAAATAAGTACCTGCTTTGAGGCCACTGGGAGCAACATCCATGGGGTTGGAGAGAAACCTCTAGTGCAGGGGTCCCCAACCGCCGGTTGCTGCTGTTCCAGCCCCTGGGCCAAAAAACGTTGGGGACCCCTGCTCTAGTGATCCACTAGTTGGGGAATACTGCTCTAGACCATACTGTATTCATACCACTCATTAATACTCTTATTTCTTTTGTTTTCAGAAAACCAGGAAGGCATTTAACCCCCGGTGCTACAGGCAGAAGACTTCCCTGTGCCTCTCACATAACAAATATGCCTTAGCCCTCCCACGCAGCCGCCGGTGATGAAGCAGCAGTGCCTTTCTGCAGAGATTGTTACAACCGTTGTGGCACTACAACTCCCAGATCCCCATAACTATGAGTTGCAGTTCCACACAGGCAGGAATATCCTGCTGTTACGTGTCTGTGTGTTAAAGCACAAGTGTATATATAAATATATATATATATATGACAGGGTGCTAATGGTAACCGGGAGGGAGCGTGGATGAAAGGTTTTGCGGCTTGATAAAATATCACTAAACAACTCTGTCACCGTTAGCTAGACGTTTACTACAGCTTTTATATTTTATATGACATGTCTCACAAACAATAAAACTTGTGAATTACTGACTGTGTGTTCAGTGCAGGGGAAAGCCAAGACGTAGGAAAACACAACAACCAACAATAGAATGCCCTTCTCAGGAGCTGGCACAGGATTCTGCCAGCACTGCACTCCAGCTGTTTAAACAGAAGCCTCAGCTAGAATAAATACTCTGTGTCTCTGCTTGGTAACAGTCACACAGAAAAATTCCTTTACTCCAATGGAAACTGGCTTCTTTCGTATAGTTAGCACAGCTGTTCAACCCGATTTGGGAATCTACCTTTAGAGTACATACCCACGGATCCTACTGAGGTTTGGCGCTAATTGATTTTATTTTGCTCTGTACCCCAGGTAGCAGAGACCAAGGGGCAGGTATACATCATATCCCGTATGCCGAAAAGTCAAAAAAGTTCTAAAAGATGCTGACGTTTTTTATATCTTAAAGCGGGATTGTCTAAATATAAAAGATTTTTTTTTAAATATTTTTTTCCCAGCCATTTGAGGGGCTTTAGGGTGGGCTCATATCTAGGGCATTAGAGGATCTTTTTTGTCTTTATTTTTCTTCCTTGGACATTTGTAACAATACGTGACCACTTCCAGCATTTGCAAGTGTAAGAGTACTGACGAAGCTTCATTAGGCAGAACTGAACGCTAGAAAAAGATGGCCAGCATTGAGCTGTTGAGACACAACTTTGCATTCTAGTGAATTAGTGTAGTGGTAACGAATTTACACCTAGTTAAGTGGCGTGAAGTGTGGTGGAGAGTTTGCTGGTGAAAATTCAACTTTTAATGAATTTGCCCCCAAGGCTGAGCATTCAGCAGGTGTCTGCCAACAGACCAAGTCGGCAGCTTATTGGCCCGTGTGTGGGGCCATCCGACGGGCTTCTAAGATCAATATCTGGTCGAAAGACGGGGAGATCTCGATCGTTCAGGTTAAAAAATCCCGTTGGATTGCGGCCGCATCTGTGTGTTGATGCGGTCCCGCAATCTGGCCGACTGTATCGCATGCATTATGATCTGATATGGAAAAACCTATAAATAATTACTGGTAAGCGCACCACCCAAGCCAGTCGATTAATCTGATATCACCCACCTCAATGTGGGCATATCAGTGAGAGATCCACTCGTTTGGAGACAACGCCAAATGAGTGGATCTCTATGTCTATGGCCACCTTTACTGTTGAACTGACTGGCCAGAATTCCTGATTTACAGTGGCCACACAGGCAGATTTAAGCTGCCGATTCGTGTCCTTTAGACCATTTTTGGCAGCTAATCTGCCATTGTATGGGGTCCAACAGCAGGCCTTCCCAACCAATATTGGCCAAAAATCTGCCAGATCTCGATCAGACAGGTTTAATTTGCTCATCTTTGTAATTCCATTTGTTTAACTTTAGGGCCAACTGCTTAGCCCACTATCACCAGCTTTTTGGCGGTCATATCAGCTTGTTTCGGCTTTAGTAATGGTGCAAACCGATCTTGTTGTCTCTATAAGAGAAAATAATGGCTGGAGTTTGTACTTACCAGTAAATACAAGATAGTTGACTCAGGAATTCTATGTTAACATTCATATATATTTTAGCTCTGACTTCAATTTATTAATTGTAGCACCTTTATTCTGTAGAAGGGTTTGCCTGAACTGGGATGCAAATTTTGGTCTTGAAGATCTTGTTTCAATGTCACATTTAGATCAGGAGTCCATATGGTCACCTTTTACCCAGTCCAGGATTTGGTTTTATGAAAGAAGGCAACTTTTGTCTTTCTTCTTCTTTTGCTTTCGAGTGGAGGTGGGAGCAGGAGTAGGGGGTGCTGTGTATCCAGGGGGTCTAAGGAAAGGTGGCAGAGGAATAGGTTCACCTAAAAAATAACCTTCCTCTTCATCAGAAGATGAGGAAGAAGTAAAAGATGGACGAGAGAAGGATACAGACTCCTTGATTTCCGAACTAAGAGGAAGCTGAAAGGTGACTCTGGTAGGTGTCCTTGTGTGATTGCTTAGGTTGGGTAGCGATCGTCTGTTTGGGCAATCCCGAGAAAATTCTTTGGGTACGCCCCTTAAACTGGAGTGCAGAGAGCATGCTGGGACTGCTCGAGTTGGTGTCTGGTCGAATACAGACAAAGACTGTCTACTGCCAGCTAACGTGCAGTTGTTAATATTATCACTTTCGAGTTCATGGTTAGTGGAAGTGCCAACATCTTTGGTCTCTTTCTGGATGGATAAGTCCGTCTGTGAGGGGCTGAATGGACGTTCAGGCTTGGTGTGCAATACGCTGCAGCTCCGAGAGCAGTAAATTTGTCCATGGCGTGGTAGGAAAGGTCTACCCAGCAGGCATTCTCCACACCTGCCGCAGCAGAAGCAACTCTCGGAAGCATGCCAGTGTTGTCCTCCATGGGTCAGCTGTCCTTCATCTATACCTGAAAAACAGAGGCCATCTGAATAATGGGAAGGTGTTTCACCCAGATAGAATTAGAAGATTTAAGGGATATAAGAGTGTTTCTATGAGCTACATCCATGTCTGAAATGGGATTCAAATTATGCCCTTGCATTTGAAGTATTCAAAGAGCATACACAGGCCAAATGCAAAGATAGCCACCTGGGCCTGCCCAACCAATATCAAACAGGCAGATTTGATTTTGCAGTCAGTTGAAGGACCTGAGTTGAGCTATCTGTGCATTGATGTAGCCCTTGTCCTGAGTGCCTGCCAAGCAGAAAATTATGATCCAATAGATCGCCAAAGAATCCCATCAGCGTTATCAGGCCTCAAGATGGGCCTATCTTTGAAAGATCCGCTTGTTAGGAAACCTCACCTAATGAGCGGATGTATCGCCAACTTTACAGCAGCGACTGGCATTTGTCCACTTCAGCTGGAGATACACAGACTGAAGATCATTATCTATAGCTTCCTTTATGATGTGCAAGTAAACCAGTACTCCAAACTTACCAATGCATTCCCCACAGCTGTCACAGTACTGGGCATAGAGTCTCTCGTAGCAAGAACAGCAAAACGGGCGTTGGTCCTTCATTATATAACGCTGTCCTCCAAGCGGGCACTCACACTCAAAGCAGCAGAAATGTCTTGTATGCCAGTGGAAACCCTCTGCCTGAGTGCACTCCAAAGAAAATATCACCTAGAAATAAGATATAATGGTACAGCTCTACTTAGCCATATATTCTTGATCTTGTTACACGAGGATATAGATGTGTTGATGCTAGGGTGAATTCGATGAGACATAGCATATCCCATGCATTTGCATTAAAGCAGAAGGAAAGCAGTTTATTGCACATGGATTAGTCACAATAGTGCAAGCTATTCAGATGGCTAACATGGTACTACATCTTGGAATTAGTGCAAGCTATAACACTGTATTTATTCTACAGAATGCTTTACCATACCTGAGTAAACAGCTCTAAAACTCTCTCTGTTTGTTTAGGATAGTAGCTGTCATATTAGCTTGGTGTACATTACTTCCTGCCTGAGTCTCTCCATGCTCACTCATAGCTTTGGGCTCAGATTATAGCAGGGAGGGGAGGAGAAGAGGAGCAAACTGAGCATGCTCAAGCCCCAGACCTGAAGATTCATGCTGAAAACAGAAAGTCTGATACAGAAGCTCATGGGTACACAATAGAAGGAAATATATGCGGTTTTCCTTTTGACATAAATTAGAGCAGCATTACTTTGAGGGTTTACTGGTGTATTTATATAGACCTTTCCGAATAAGCTTACTTAATTTTAGCCTTTCCTTCTCCTTTAATGCTGATATTTGGAGAAAGGTGCTGTCTGTATGTAATACATAATCACCCATATGTCTTAATGGGAGGGGGTAACCCCTGCACAGAATGTCCCATTTATGTTAAATGTAAAACTACAAATAAAATCAGGTATATGTAGACGATAAGTAGCATATGGGATAAGACTCACCTCATCACATGCCAAGCATCTGGGTCGCTTAAGCTCAGCATGGTGGCGTCCACAATATACTTTGCCATCTTGGTAGAAGTAGATGAGGTCACATAGAAGCTCTAAACATTGAGAACACTTGAAGCACTGCGGGTGCCAGCAGAAGCCCAGACCTGCCCGGGACGCAAACACTGCCACATCACCCACGCTTATTTGATGCCCGCACTGCAGAAGCAGACACAAGATGAGCTACTGGACTATGGTAGTAGACTGATTGTATTAAACTGTCCGTGGGATACATAAATGGATTACATGTGATGGGCCACAGGACACCCCTGCGTCTGTACAACATTTGTGCAATCTGGTTAATCCCAGGAAATTCCACCTTAGGGACAAAAAAACACTGTGAAGGCAAATGGGGCAGATGTATAAGCAGCTACGTGCTCTGTTTAATGTTATATCTGCCTGGTTTTGAAGACATAAGAAGGAAACTCCATAAGCCTGCCACCAGGCAGGATCTTTTTACGTTCTGTACAGTTGAGGCCATAGAGGCCTGTGTGGCCCTAAATAGCCTGTTACACTGATAAAATACCTACAAATAGAAAATTAGATTGAAGCTGACATTGTTCTTTGCTGTGTGTGTTCCTAATAAGAACCCATTCAGAAAATACAAATCAGGTTCTAAAGTTCTAACTAATGTCTTCATATTTATAACTATATAGAGAGAGGGAGAAGTGTGAGATAGAGAGAGTTGATTGCCTAAATAAATATATTTCATGGCCAGGCTATGTTGTCTTGTTGTCTATCCCTGGCATTTTCATTTGTCCCTGCTGTATTAACAGGTATGGGATATATTTTTATAAATATATGCAATAAACGGTGTGCTGCTTTATTTACCAGCAGGTCCTTCCAGCGCACTCAAGGGATCCACTGAGATTAGAAGAAAGGAAGATCCATCTTAAAGTGGAAAAATGGTTTATTACAGTGAAGTTATGGGATTTTCTCCCTGAATCAGTTGTTCAGGCAGATAAAGTAGATTGCTTCAAGAAGGGGGTTAGTACAAAGTTGATCCAGGGACTGGTCTAATCGCCATCTTGGCACCAAGAAGAAATTTTTCATATTTCATCCTTCCCCTGGATCACCTTGCAGTTAGGCAGGTATTATTTAGACATAAAAGTTTTAACTTGATGGCCAAGTGTCTGTTCAAACTATGTTACTATGAATGTGTACATGACTTCACAGATCCCATCATATACCTCCCTATTATTGCACCTACCCATTTCAGACTGGGTGTCCTGGGCTCTCACCTTAAGAGTCCTCAACCCCCAATGTGAACTTCCCCCTCGCCCCTCCACCGCGTGCTCCCACTTGTACCTCCTCTCTCTGACCCAGTAGCAGATCTCAGCCAAAAAAGGTGCCTGCAGCAGGGGCTTGGGGGCCCGCAGACCCTGGCCTTCAGAGAGGGAGGGAGAGAGGCAGCAGTTATGGGTCGGTGGGGCCTATGATGACCAGGGCTCAGTCCCACCCTGCTCACCACCATCTCGTCTTCTTACCAAGAAAACAGTAAACTGTGTAATATACACACACATCACTCTAAATTGACTAAGTTCCAAAGTGACAGACATATATGTCTGGGGTGTCTCACCTGCCGACAAACTGTTCCACTCATGGTTCCGGAGACCGTCCGCACACACCCGCGACCCAGGTTCTCAAGTCTCCGTTTCTGACTGAAGAGTAGCAGCAGCTCTTCCTCTTCTTCTCCCTGCAAAGAGCAGCAGTACCGGGCCTGGGACAGGACCGGCTTACAACTAACAGCAGTACTGGGCTTGGCACAGAACAAACAGCAGTAGCACGTCTGCCACAGAACCATGCACGTAGCAAAGTAGTATAGACAAATGAGACAGGAAAAGTAATGGCGAAAAGTAATGAAATGTAATCATACAGAAAGAGAACTAGTGAGCCATTAAAATAGAACCATAAGTACTCGAGGAAGAAATGATTAGATAGACTTGACATACAGAAATGCTTTAGCATTGATGGGACAAGTCTGAATCAAAAAGGATTTAGAAATGAATGTTCTTTCTCCAAACCACTTACTTCGCTATCATGTGGGGGCAGCTGATGGAGAAGTTGCTTCAACCTATACTTCTCCCCAGGACTGTTGATGTAGGGGACCTTTTTCTCTGGGAAACACTTGAAGAACTGGTGAACCTGCACAATATGGAAGCCACCATTAGCATAAATGAACAGAAAGTTACAGAGAACATTCATCGTGGAGCAAATTGTACCACTAGTGACCCAATGTAAACTTGCAAGAACGTGACCAACGCCATACCCTCATACATAAACATAAAGAAGCAGAAGACAACATTAACACCATGCCAACATAAAGTTACAACAGGAAACTAACACAAGTCCACCAAACACCTAACCTAATGGAAGTTAATAGAAGAGGTCAAAAAAAGCTCCTTCATAAGAGAAATGAATAGGGTGAATGATGAATATCAATTGTAAGAAACATTTTAGAGTCATCATAACTTTGCCAACCCATGTTGAGTAAGCCTCAGCTTGGGGACACTGATGATTATACCTGCACAGGGTTCAGTCCAGAGGGGACCCATGCGTATTTTTCTAAGGAGCTGTCAGAACTGCTGTCACACAAAGAGTCCCTCTGAGAACCTGACACCAGGCGACATAGGGAGCGTTCCAAATCCTGATTGGATGCCGTATGGCCATGTTCTTCCCATGGACACTGGCAATGTTGGCAGATCTTCCTGCAAAACAAACACCAGCAGAAAGTTACCCTGACAGCTAAATATATATATGTGATTACTCTCAGTGGGTACCAGCTCCCTTCACTTGAATTGAATAAGATATTCCCATACAAACTTGTCAGACACTCTCATTGGGTGCTAAATGACCTAGTTACAACCAATCAGAAATGTGAAAGCAAAGATTGGTGGGGTTGTTTTGTATTTTTATTGACTTATGTTAATAAATCAGTCCTGGACACCATTGGTATGATGCTTAATCTTGACAAGTAAGGAGGACATTGCCAAAACTTCATAGATCAAAAAGGAAAAAAAGATGTAAAAGTTGTTATAATAAACAAAGACTCAGGGTTGGCAGGTAGACTGTGGCACCACCTGAACTGCCCATAAAATTATGGATCTTGTTACAAGACGGAAAGGTACAGTCAGCAGTCTCTATTGAGTTGAAGTGGTAACGACAGATTAGGATCAGCACAGATAATGAGACTATTGTAAACACAGGTGAGGACTGACTATAGTGAAGTGAGTGCTTCTTAGTGAAAACTATTTCTAATTCCCCACCTATATCTACTGTATATAGAAATGTCTGTGCCAGATACTTAGACACACGTCCCTTTTGTTGCATAAGCTAAATAACATATCATAAAGTCTAAATATATATTAATATATTTTGAAGATATGGTTCCTGCCCCTGTGGAGCTTACACTCCAAGGTTGCGATCACATTTACACACACCGTAATCAGTAATCCGGCCCACATGTGCTTTGGATTGGGAGAACACTAGAAATGTCCTTGGAGATAGTGCAAATGTATATAAAAAAGCTGAATACTCCCAGTTGCCCCAGACCAAAATATACCACAGTCAAAGATATTTTTATTAGACCTTCCTTGTCCCCATCATAGGTCAATATCATACTTATAAAATGCAGCTAATAGTTTAAGAGTAGGTCAGCGTTGGACTGGGCTGACAGGGAACTGGGAAAAACCCAGTGGGCCCACACCTTGTAGGCCCCACCAAGCAGGGCTGCTCCCCATCAAGCTCCCCCTAACCAACGATTGACAGCTTGTGGTGCATGCAAAGGGGGCTGTGGTGTCCAGTCTAACACTAGGGGAGCTGGAGACTGGGGTGGAGGGCCCTGAAGTGGCAGTCCCAATGTGCCACAATGGAGCGGGCCCTAGATGTCAGATTCTCTGGTTGTCCTTAGGCAGCCACACTGATTTTTCTACTGACAGTACATCTCCTTTCCACACACAAGTTGTCCCACTACACTTTATTCCCATCTCTACAACATGAACCCTTGTGATAGAAAACAAGCAGAGACATCAACACAATGGGTCCTTTTAAATGGTGTGTTCAGACCATGCCCCAGACCATAGCCCAGGTACAACACAGTAGCATTTGGGGATCAAATGTGAGTATGGAACTTATACCATACATAGGACTGCTAAGGGCATTTTGAGAGTTCTTGCCACCCTGAAGCGGCCTTTCTGATGCTGCCCCTCTCACACCTCGCGCATCCCATTTAGAGTGTGGTGTGGGTGTAGGGGGTTGCTGCATTAATAGTAGAGCCGACATCCCTATTTACAATAGGAATGTTTGGCTTTTAAACCCTAAAAATTAATATGGCTAAAAATGCAATATTCTATATACTGACCTTATTGCATCAGCCAAAAGTTTCAGCTGGTCAATAGCAGCAATGATCCAGGACTTCAAACTTGTCACAGGGGGTCACCATCTTGGAAAATGTCTGTGACACTCACATGCTCAGTGGGCTCTGAGCTGCTGTTGAGAAGCTAAGCTTAGGGGTCGTCATTAATTATCCAACAGAAAATGAGGTTGGCCTGTAATACAAGCTGATGCTACAGGGCTGATTATTTAACTCTGATGCTAGTTGCACTGGATTCTGTGCTGCCATGTAGTAATTATCTGTATTATCCGCCTTATATTGTGACTATATTTCTATGACACTATCAGGTGTATATTGTGAGTGGGTCCCTAAGCTCAGTAAGGGACAGCAGCACAGAGCATGTGAATCAGTGAATCAGTAGAAAAGAAGATGGGGAGCTACTGGGGCATCTACTGGGGAGACACAGATCTTTACTGCTAAAGGGCTTTGGTTGCCTTGGGCTGGTACAGAAGCCTAGCACAATATACACCATCTCTAGCCTACTTCTTTTTTTTTTTTTTAAGGTTTTTATTTTGCATTTTAATTTTCCAACAGTACCAAAGGGAGAGTCCCCTTGGCTAAGAGAGAAGTAAAGGAGAAAAAGAAGAGAGAGAAAAAGGGAGGTGAGCTGGGGGGATATCTAGCTGAACACATTACATATATTTTCTTGCTGTATTCATTATTTTCCCCTTTCCCTATTTCCTAGGGTACCGCTAAGGCAATGTGTCTGTTTCAAGCCATGTTCCCCAAATGGCTTCAGATTTACTTGAGCATCCTTGGATCTGATACACCACCTTTTGCTTGGGCTAGCCTACTTCTTTAGTTAAACTTTAGTTCTCCTTTAAATTTACCAGTAGCATCTTTTTTGCCTTCCTTGGTAACTTGCTGGCTAGTGCCTGCAGCACCCCAAGGACTGGGCAATACAATAATAGGTGATATCCATAAAGGCCAGCAATATCTTATGAATACTGAAGCAGACACAATAGGAAGGGCATGAACTGAAGCCAATTCTGCTGCCAAGATCCACAGTTTACTAATGACTTGTCTTATTCTGTTCTTCCAAGACTTTTCTTTCTTATCCAATATAGTAAACCTGGCAAATCAGCCAGTCAACAGCATGCTAATCTATCCCTCATTCTTTCCAGTCTAACTTACTGCATGACATGGTGTGCAAGGGTAAAACATCAGTTAGGGCATGGCACTAGAGTTGGTTCCAACACCAGTGCAGATGTCCAGGGTCCACAGTGCTTTTTATGAGACCATTGCATCATGGTTTATGTGAAGTGTTGCCATCAAGGGAAAAAAGGCAGAACAAATGTAAAGTTGCTGGTATTCATTTATAAACACAGGGCAAATATGCAACTGGGCAGTAACCCATAGCAACCAATCGGAAATGAGCTTTTTTTCAGCCAGGATCATGTTGAGCACTGAAAGAAATTATCTGACTGGTTTCCAGGGGTTACAGCCCAGGAGCTTATGTGCTTGCTGTTTATAAATGACCCACACTGCGTATGTGTGACCTTACCTCCATCTGTGTGCAAGGAACCCAGGGCAGCGCTCTCCACAGGAATGGCATGGTTGCCCTTGACCGGTCAGGTTGACCTCTGAACCCTAAAAAAAAAAAAAGTAATTTAATTTATCTGTGCTTGATAATATATAGTGCTGAAATAAACTGATTGCTAAAGATCAACCTGCTCAATAGAGCCAGGGTCAGACTGGGCTGGCAGGACACTGAAAATCCCTGTGGGCCCTGGCCCAGACCCCCTCCCCATGGCAAATACTGGTGCTTGCCCTGATTGCAGCTGCAATGGAGCAGGGGGGAGGTGAGGGGTGTACGATGGGTATGGGGCATCAACTTATAACTGGGCAAAAGGGCCCCTGAGGTGACAGCCCCAATGGGCTCTGGACACCCCCAGTTCTACACTAAACAGAGCTTACAATCAGATCTATTTAACTAACAACAATGCCAGAAAGTGAGGGCAAATGCAGAACAAATGGATAAGACACTAGGCTTCAATGCACAGACCACAAATATTGAGGATTCTGGCCACATTGCTATTAAGATTTCTAGTAGAACAGATGCAGAGAGTAGAATGTATTTATGATAGTGCAGTTCCTTGCTGTGCAATGAATGGGCCTTTGTTCTGAATGATGTCAGGAGGTGTCAGATCATCGGCTCCCTGAAAAAGGTGGGACCTCGGCCCCATACAGAAAATAAAAGCCCCGGAGGCTAAGGAGAGGCAGGAATTTCAAGAAAGAAGGGACTTGTTTTAGTGACATGCAATGAAGGACACAAGTGCTAAAGGTCAATATGGATCACAGGCTGCACAATACAAATCCCGGGAATTCTGGGAATTCTAACCCAGAGGGAAAAGGGAGCAACTCATTGAGGAGCCATAAACTGTAATGTGAGAACGTTCAGATTGTCTTTGAAGTGAGACAACTGAATGCTGACACAGGAATGTAACGCCTGATGTATTGTGGACTACAACTCCCAGCATCCCACGCTATAGTGGCCAAATCTGCAGAAAAGCTTTTCTTGGATGGAACATTTCCTTCTTGCCTAATAATAAACAAAAGAAAAAAGTAGATCCCCTGCATAATGCATAAAGGAAGTCAGACTCCCGGAGATGTGTACTCTCACTGCTACAGGAAAATCCCCCATTGTTAATCTGAGCAATAACTTCCTGTGAACTCCTCGCATTTCCTATGTTTGACTGATTGCTCTATAGCAACCTGTGCCAAATAGTTTCAGCAGATACCTGCCACTGCTGCCTGCCAATCAGGAAACTGCCACTCCATGGTATAATGAACAGATATCTCCTGATTCCCAAATAATCTGCTCAGCCTGTGGTACTACAGGCACCATCTCTCCCTATTATTATCCCACAGCCACACTGCCTTCCCAGAGACTATTATC